>ML776670.1:3465357-3477099 GCA_009831015.1 Picea engelmannii | reverse complement strand
AAGGCGGGGGCCTTATTCCTTAGAGCCCTTAGTCTCCCACAAGTTCACCTGGCGGAGTGTTGACTCCAGGGGTTATAGATGTCTACCAATCAGTCAAGTTAGCGAGTGGCACCCTTGGAGCATGTGGTGCATCCTGAAGGGCACGTTGCACAAATGAAACACAAGAAGCGAGTGGCACCCTTGGAGCACGTGGTGCATCCTGAAGGGCACATCGCGCAAAAGAAACAAACGAGGCGAGTGGCACCCTTGGAGCACGTGGTGCGTCCTGAAGGGCACGTCGTGCTGATGATGATGAAGAAACAAACCTAGATGGCCCTAAGACTTTAACGCCTTAAGAAATCCTTAACCAACGTCCCTAACCAAGTGTCGCCCAGTTCAAAATCTAAGTCATAAGTCTAAAAATTCTCTAGGGTAAAAATTTAGTCTAACCTTAAGAAAAGACCCTAAGAATAAAAATAAAAAGTTAAACAAAAACCCACTTCAGTAATAGTTTAGTCTTCATAAAATTCTTGGGGTAAATGAAGAGAGTAAGAATTTAATTAAACTAAGGGATTTAAAAATTTGCAAAGAAGAGATTATTTCTTAACTTATGAAAGTACAAAAGATATTAAATAAATAATAAAAAGAAAAGATTTAATAATGCAACTGCCATTTTGGGCTTTAATAAAAAGGGGAAAGAAGGGAATAATAAGAATTAGGAAACTAAGTAATGGAGGAAACTTAATAAAGGAAAGATGGGAACTTATGGTTAAAAGCATGGTCAACATAGTAAGGAATATGCAATTAAGAACCTGCTAATCTGAGCTAATTTAGTAACATCTTTTTTTTTAGGAAAGTATTTAAAACATGTAAGGGGATCTAGGAACACCTAGGAGTAAATTTAGGAGCAAATCTAGGTGGGTGAGGGATTTGAGACAATTAATAAATTTAAAGAAAATATTTATTGGATAAAAGAGGGGGATGGATGACACTTGTGCGATGGAGAATATTTAGAATATTTTTATTGAAACTTAATTTAAAATGTGAATTAGGAAAGTTGGTGGGTCTCAAAACTCTATAAAAGAAAAGGGAGATGAGGAAGAAGGGGATCGATTGTTAGTGTAACGTTACGCTGCCGGATTTGTGACTTGATTGATTGCTTGTGAGGAGTTGGGATTTCCCGGCTCGGATAGGAGTGGTAGCTCAGCCTTGCAGGGCAAGCTAGGAAGCTAGACGTACCATCTAGATAGTGTGGCCCCTTTGCGGCTCGGGGGGCTAAGGGGGAAGTAGATTACCCGTAGAAATTGGCTGGGAGGTACCGGTGTAGTCTCGACAGTCGGCGAGCGGGAGCGGCACGGAGCGCGCGGTATTCATTGGAGGCGGGAGTTAAGGCAATGGTACGCTCTTTGATTTGTAAAGTAGAATGCATTAGGTTATGATTAGATCTGCTTGTGAATGATAATCTAGATGGATGAATGTTTAATTTCAATAGATGTTGGTTATCGATGGGATGAATGGTTGTTCTTTATTGCTTAGTCCGGCGGATTGTTGTGTTTTCAATTATTGCTGCAAATTTGTGACAGATACAAGATCAGAGGATCATGTTTAGCTGTCTTTCTACAAATGAAAATCTTCTCGAGCTTATGTTAATATCATATCCTTTTGCCACACTATCATGTACTTTCAATTATGTCACTCAACTCCTATTCTTTTCCTAATTTCATCATAATGAATAAATCGCATATTATGGAGTCCTTCAGGCATAGAACTTAAGATGCCGCTACGCCATTCCTGCCCTCCTCGGCCTGCAATATGCAAATGAAATTGAAACAAACGGTCTTGATGTGCAAAAGTTCCTTCTAGGGTTTTCAATCCTCCGGGAAGAATATATATATATATATATATATATATATAAGATGCAATAGATATAGATCCATATACTTACATACTGCAACTAGTCTGAAGACCCAGTTATCAGGTGGGGAACGTGAGGGCCACACAAAGTCTGAACTTCCAGTAGATTTTCGTTGAGAAAAACCTGTTTATGGTTATCAGAGGCCTGGAGGGACTCACAACGACACATCTGGTAAGTGCGTGTTCTTGAGTCCTGTTTCCAGATTGTCGAGGCTCTGGCAGCACAGGGTCTCAGCATTCAAAAAACAAAAAAAACAAAAAAAGGGGGCTCTGAACTGTAAAGAAAAATAACACGATTCCAAAACCTGTGGAACCACTGTGCAATCATTCGCAGAAGCCTGACTTTTTACGCAAACTCTGCCCATATGCTTACGAAACCGCGGCCATGGCAGCGACCGCAATACTCTTCTGAGACACCATATTGTTGTAAACTAAATGTTCAATTCCATTCTCTAACAACTAATTTCGTGAAGAAACTCGATACCAATTACCCATTTTATGTCTGTTTCGACTTCTCCTCGATTGCATATTTGGGGGTCAATGCCACCGAGATTGTCCAATTGAGTGTATATATTTATATAATTAAGCATCGATAGTGGGTTGAATGTTCGAATAATGTTTTGATTTATGACAGCGCCATTGATGGTTGCCTCTGTGAGGCATGTTCCTGGCCTACGTGCATCATGTGCCCTTTCCGTCTGGTGCACCCCCCCACAAACTGCCACTGGTTTTATTCATGATAACATAACTTGTGTCAGAACTTGCAATGCAGCCTTTAAGGAAATCCCATTCAAAGTAACACCTAAGAATTGTCTTAACTAAATGGTTATGATTTTTGAACTGAAGGTTTGTGTTGATTCATCAAGTAGGTTAAAGCCAATGTAATGAAATTCTTATGGTTATCCCACTGGCAAATTATTTAATAAAACAGTAAAGGTAAGGATTGTGTTAGATACATGACGTATTTGTAGATTTTTTGTTCGCAAATTAGTTTAACACCGAATGTAATGATGATTCGTTTTGGGGCATTGTCATAACCACACAAAGAAAATGTAATGGTAAGTGTAGCTGACAGGGATGTAAATGTTAATGTTATTTTAATCGCCTTCAATTTCACGACTGAACAGCAGTCGCCCTTGGACAATTATTACCCATGAAGAAATGCTAGAGTTTAACAAATTTTGGTTTTTGTTGAAATTGAGAACAAGTTATTCAACAGGGAATGATGGTCACTTACAACCGCCTTATTTATATGAGCATAACGGAATAGACTGTTTTCTTTCCATAAAAATCTAGGCCCTTATATATTCTATTGAATGTATTGGAATGTAATATAATTTAATGGGATGTTAATGTGGTGTAAAATAAGTAAAGAGATGTTAGGGTAAGGAAATTAAGATAATGTTATTGATTAAAATTGGTTTAGGAATTATGTAACTGGGATATATGGATGTTTAATAGGTAAGAGTATTACTACTATAATGAAGTTTTATGGTTATTTACTTGCAAAAATATTGCGGTGTAAAATGTGAGGTTGTCATTGTTATAGGGTATTGTTATTGTAGTTTTATTATATCGGTAATGTGGAAGATGTAAAGTGATTGTTATGTAATTGAAAATGTCACTGTAATGTGAGGTCATGGTAAACTATCGTTGAAACATGTAATGTAATGTCCTCGCCTTTTGGAAAAATGCTAGGTTGCCTTGATAACATAGGAATGTGAGGACATTGTTATTTGATTTCAATGTTGTTGTAGTATAAATGTAATGATGAGGTTAAATCATTGTAAGGACATTTTAATTCTTTTATATTTTCATCACAAGGGGAAGGGCCTTAAACTAAGGGCAATAAATTATTACGAGTTAGATTTAGCAATTAATTATGTGTATTCATTGTTAAGGTTGGGTTGGTAACTTGTCTACTAATGGAAATCAAATGAAGTGATTGATCTGTACTTGTTGCTGTTGAGTCATAGCCATTTCCTGGTCATTAATATTGGTTGGTCATTGTCTGAGTCCTTTCGTCTTGCATCTTCATAGAGGATGTGGTTATTCTCGGTTTTATTGTGCTGGGTTGTATTAATTTCATTGCTTGGTCTATTGTGTCAAGCGGGAAGTAGACACCTCCATGTTCCTCAGAACAGTCGCCAGCCCTGAGACCTTAAATGGTTAAAATTGATGGGAACCTGGGCTTGAGCGTTGCTTATGTGTCTTGGAGGTCCTAACCATTGCAGGGTAGGATGGATGGGTAGCCAGTCTTACTTATTGTCGTTGATCGTCGTTAAATACATGCTGTCACTGTTGTACGTCGTATGTCATCTTGTTGTGTTCGTCTTGCTTGCGTCTTGTTCATCGTCGGGTTACTAGTTTCTGCCTGAGCATTCGGCCAGGAGCCTATCTAACCTTCTCTCTCTCTGAGCAGAGGAATAATATTAAGCGCCTTGCTTTCCTGTGCAGAAATAGTAAAATATACTATTATGGATTCTTCCTGATGTTTATGGTTGTTTAATGCTTGCAGTTACTTGTTGGGCACCTTATGTCTTCTTGATGTGGTCATCGTGGTTGCGTCTTGTTAGTCGTCGGGTGGCGATGTAGAGTCAAGTGTGTCTGTTTCCTTTCTACACGCGTGCACACACCTTAAAAAAAAAAATATTTTGCACCTGTTATCAGAGTTGTTGTCATGAGTGTGGAGGACCTCACATATGGTATCAGAGCCAGTTCGACCCGCGGCTTGGGATTCGCTACGGATTTCGTTGACATGATTAGATTTGATTATACTGTTGCTGATGGAGTTGATTGTGTGCGTGAAGGTAATCATGATTAGAGGATGCCGCGGAGGCAGACGACGGGGTGCTAGGGGAGGAGGCGTGACGCCTCCAGTAGCATCCACGCCTTAGGGGTCTAACCCCCAGGGAGGCAAGCAGGTTCTCGGACAGGAGCAGATAGTAGTTGGCGATGTTGTTGGGATGATGAGATCCTTTTAGCGCATGTCCGAGGCACTGATCATCTGATTGGACAGAGACGAGGTCAGGGCACCGGCACCCACTGAGGTTCTGCCATGCACATCGGTCATTACCGGTAGCATTCACCGTGAACTCGAGAAGGTTAAATTTCCTGAGTTCTTTGGTGCCTCGTATGGCACCACCATCGAGGCATGTTTGGAGAATATGGTGATGTGCTTCGCACTTCGTGATTATACCTCCAACATGAAGGTCCACATGGCAGTCTTTCAACTGAAGGGGAGCGCTCTTCTATGGTGGAAGATGCTCCTGCCGTAGCTGAACATGGTCATTGAAGACGTGTCATGGGAACTGTTCGAGGAACGGTTCCGAGAGAGGTACCTTTCATAGGAATTCATTGAACGTCAGCTCAATGAGTTCTATGCGTTATGATAGGGAGGTCGTATGGTGACTGAGTACGAGGCACATTTTATGGAGCTGCTCTGGTATGCTCTCCACCTTAACACAGAGAAGCTCAAGGTCAACAGGTTTGTGTTTGGCCTTAACTACAGCCTACGTGCAAAGGTTAGGATCTTGATGCCTCAAACCTTGCACAACACTTTCCAAAAGGCCCTCATAGCAGAGGAGGAGCTTATCAGTGGGGGTCAAACCAGGACTCCAGCAAGACCAGCAGGATAGGGTTCATCTGGTACACTGCAACATCAGACACCAGCAAGACATACGTCGAGATATCGTGGCTTCCAAAGAGGATCCACTTTCACTACACCCCGACGATTGCCGCCTCAGCAGCGGGCACCTTATCGGGGACCACAGCATTAGCAGCAGCATCGCCTGCAGCAGCAACAGTTTAGGCTTATTCAGTAGAACAGACATGGGTTCCAGGCCGGTGGGCCTTCATCTTCTACTTTGGGTACCAGGACTACTGGGCCAAAGAAGGGGTGTTGGACGTCTGGGGAGCCACACTACCAGCGCGACTGTCCTCTGGAGAGGACCAGAGCATCCAGATCAGTCAGACCCACTACCGTAGGAGATATGGGAAAGGCCCATCGGATTCATGCAGTGGTGAATAACCGCTAGGTAGAGCTCCAGTTGACTGTGCTCGAGACGAAAGGTACTGTCGCTGACCAGACCCTTAGTTTTTTATAGACCCCGGTGCTACTGAGAGTTTCATTTCTGGGGAAATGCTAAAAAGGATTAAGGTAAAGGAAGTCGAACAGGACGAGTTTAGCTTCGTAGAGATGGATTCAGGAGCCAAACAGAAGGTTGGAGGAAAGGTTACGGGCTGTTCCCTTAACCTAGGAGATTTTGTCACAAGGGTCAACTTATACGTCATGACCTTAGGATATTATGATGTCATGATTGGTATGGATTGGTTGGAATCACATGAGGTGATACTCAACTGTAAGATGAAACGATTGAGCTTGGTCGATGATGAAGGACAGAGACGTGTGATTGTAGGACGGAACCAGGGAGTATCCCTGAGGTTCGTCTCTTCCTTACAGTTATGAAAGAGTATGCGCAAGGGGTGCAAGCTTTATCCGATCCTCGCACTAAATGAAAAGGGAGTAGCGGAAGGTCTAGAGCACCTTCTAGTGGTGAAGGAGTTTGCGGACGTATTTACAGAGGAGTTGCCTAGGATGCTGTCGAAAAGGGAACTGGAGTTTACCATAGACCTGAAACCGAGGACCGAACCGATAGCAAGAATGCCTTATCGAATGTCGACCCCAGAGTTGTAAGAGATGAAAATGAAACTGAAGGAGTTGTTGGACCTGGGACTGATACGCCCTAGTGTGTCACCGTGGGGTGCATCAGTTATTTTCATACGAAAGAAGGACGGATCATGGAGGCTTTGCATTGACTACCGTCAACTGAAAAAGGCTATGATCAAGAATCAATATCCCTTACCAAGAATTGATGATCTGTTCGATCAAATGAAGGGTGTGACGGTGTTCTCCAAGATCGATTTGTGATCAGGGTATCACCAGTTATGGATCAAGGAGGATGACGTCCCTAAGACCACCTTTAAGACGAGATTTGGACATTACGAGTTTACTATTTTACCGTTTGGACTGACAAACGCCCCAGGGGTATTCATGAGTTTGATGAATGGGGTGTTTCGCAAGTACTTGGACAAGTTCATCCAAGTATTCATTGACGATATTTTGATCTACTCTTGGACGACGGAGGAGCATGACGAGCACTTGCGCTTGGTACTACAGTGTCTGCGAGAGCACAAATTGTATGGGAAGTTGTCCAAATGCTCTTTTTATCAATCAAGGATTCACTACTTAGGGCATGTCATCTCCAGCAAAGGTATCGTCGTGGATCCAGCCAAGGTTGAGGCTATTATGGAATGGCCTGCACCAACGAATGTCACAGAAGTGCATAGTTTTTTGGTTTTAGCAAGATACTATCAACGGTTTGTCGAGGGATTTTCGAAGATAGCAAATCCGATCACGGAATTGCATAAGAAAAACAAGAATTTTGTTTGGATCGAGAAATGCACGGAAGCATTTCAAAGGCTTAAAGAGTTGTTGACCACAGCGCAGATACTAAAGGTCCCTGACATGGCCACAGACTTCTTGGTATCCCACTGACGCATCCAAGGAAGGTTTAGGCAGAGTCTTGATGCAAGACGGACGAGTGATTGCTTACATTTTGAGGAAGCTGAGAAGGCATGAGGAGAACTACGCGACGTACGATTTGGAGTTATTAGCCATTGTATATGCCTTGAAGGTTTGGATACACTACCTTGTTGGACAAAAATTTGAATTAAGGACCGATCATTGTGGACTACAACACATTTTTACGCAAAGCGACCTAAACGCACGACAACGGCGTTGGTTGGAATTGCTTAGCGAATACGACTTTGAGATTACTTACATAAAGCGAATGGTGAACCGAGTGGCGAATGCTTTGAGTCGGAGGCCACGCATCTTTTCGGTGTTGCCTCTTCAGACGGAGTTACGTGAGAAGATTCTCACTTTACAGCGTGATGATGATTGGTACAAAGAGGTCGAGGGTTATATTGGACAAAACACCATGATGGTACCACGATATGAGGGATTTTCATTTGATAGCAATGGGTTGTTGCGGTTTAGAAGCCGTATTTATGTACCGCCAAACGACGAGTTGAGGATGTTGATCCTGAGCGAGGCTCATAGAGCAGTTTACATGGCTCGCCTGGGAGTCACGAAGATGAGGGTAGACCTTAAGCCCTTATTCTTTTGGAAGGAAATGAAGGCCGACATAGTCAACTTTGTGGCTAGATGTCTAGAGTGTCAGCAGGTAAAGGCTGAACATAGACACCCAGCAGGATTACTTCAACCACATGCCATTCCGGAATCGAAATGGGAAGTTATTTCAATGGATTTTATTGTTGGATTGCCACTGACAGTAAGGAGACACAACTCGATTTTTGTAGTAGTAGACACTCTGACGAAGAGTGCTCAATTTATTCCTGTGCATACGACGTATCAGGCACCTGACATAGCGAGAATTTTCATCAATGAGATTCTGAGGCTGCATGGCATGCCTAAGAAGATTATATCCGATCAAGGATAGGTGTTTACTGGATGATTTTGGACGAGTTTCCAAGAGGCCTTGGGAACCCAACTTAATTTTAGTATTGCATATCACCCAGAGACGGACGGACAGACTGAACGAACGAACCAAACCTTGAAATACATGTTGCACATGTACGTAATGGACCAACAAAAGCGTTGGGAGGAGTTCTTGCCTCTAGTAGAGTTCACTTACAACAACAGTTACCAGAGTACCATTGAGATGGCGTCTTTTGAGTTTCTTTACGGGTGACCATGTCGGACGCCCTTGAGTTGGGATCGGCTTGAGGATAGGGTCTTGGTGGGACCAGAAGTGATCCAAGAAATGGAAGAGCAAATGCAAACCATAATACAAAGGATTAAAGAAGCACAGGATTGACATAAGAGTTATGCCAATGCGCATCGAGTCGACTGTAGTTACGAGGTCGGCGATCAAGTCTTCTTGCAGGTTAAACTGCATAAGAGTTCGATCAAGTTTGGAAAGGGAGCTAAACTCTCTCCGAGGTTCGTGGGACCTTTCAAGATTATGGAGAGAAAGGGGCCCGTGGCCTATCGACTAGCCTTGCCTGATTCTTTGAGGCGTATGCATGATGTTTTTCATGTATCTGTTTTGAGACATTATATTAGTGATCCTACACACGTGATTGACATGAGTTCCTTGCAGGTATCAGATGAGGGAGCACTCACAGCTGTGTCGGTCCACATCTTAGATCATCGGGTTTGACAGTTACAATGTCGAACAGTAGATCAGGTCAAGGTCCAGTGGGACAGTTATAGTCCGCACTCGGCGACCTAGGAGGACGCATATGATATGCGCCAGCAGTTCCCATTTTTGTTTGATAGATAGACTTATGATACTATGGTACTTTTATTTTGGCATTTTTACTAAGAAACTTCAGGACAAAGTTTAGACCAAGAGGGGGTGTATGCAACATCCCGCTCTGGCGCACTGAGAAAACTTATTCTTTGAGGACACTTGCTCGCAAGTGATTTGGACTTTTATGATGTTAAAACATTTATCCTAGATTATGATGCGTTATGATAGATGACATGATGTTTTACTGCTTTGACGTAGATAGGCGCTTTGACTCAGTTTTATTAAGTGTGCAGGGTTTTGGACCTTGAGGATGCAGAGGCATTGGTGGAACCCCCTTGGACTCCAGATTGAGTCAGGGAGTGTGCTAATTGGGTTGATTTATTTACTGTGATATTTCATTGATTTGATGATATGATGTTGACATGTTCTGACACGATTGTTGATCATGCAGGCTGACGATAGCTTGCCGACCAGACTTACATATGGAGTAGAGGGGCCACACATGATTTTCAGAGAGGTTGAGGGAGATGTGTGGACAACAGCCCTGCCACAGCCTACTAGCACTCCCGTCGTGGCTCGAACTATAGGTTAACGATTACCTAGTTCAAGAGGATCCACGATGCCGTGAGGGCAGACTACAACAGTCACTCACGATGATTCTAAGGGGTGTGCAATAAGGTGGGGGCCTTATTCCTTAGAGCCCTTAGTCTCCCACAAGTTCACCTGGCGGAGTGTTGACTCCAGGGGTTATAGATGTCTACCAATCAGTCAAGTTGGCAAGTGGCACCCTTGGAGCACATGGTGCATCTTGAAGGGCACGTCATGCAAAAGAAACACAAGAAGCGAGTGGCACCCTTGGAGCACGTGGTGCATCCTGAAGGGCACGTCGCGCAAAAGAAACTAATGAGGCGAGTGGCACCCTTGGAGCACGTAGTGTGTCCTGAAGGGCACGTCGCACTGATGATGATGAAGAAACAAACCTAGATGGCCCTAAGACTTTAACGCCTTAAGAAATCCTTAAACAACATCCCTAACCAAGTGTCACCCAGTTTAGAATCTAAGTCATAAGTATAAAAATTCTCTAGGGTAAAAATTTAGTCTAACCTTAAGAAAAGACCCTAAGAATAAAAATAAAAAGTCAAACAAAAACCAACTTCAGTAATAGTTTAGTCTTCATAAAATTCTTTTGGTAAATGAAGAGAGTAAGAATTTAATTAAACTAAGGGATTTAAAAATTTGCAAAGAAGAGATTATTTCTTAACTTACGAAAGTACAAAAGATATTAAATAAATAATAAAAAGAAAATATTTAATAATGAAACTGCCATTTTGGGCTTTAATAAAAAGGGGAATGAAGGGAATAATAAGAATTAGGAAACTAAGTAATGGAGGAAACTTAATAAAGGAAAGATGAGAACTTATGGTAAAAAGCACGGTCAACATAGTAAGGAATCTGCAATTAAGAACCTGCTAATCTGAGCTAATTTAGTAACATCTTTTTTTTTAGGAAAGTATTTAAAACATGTAAGGGGATCTAGGAACACCTAGGAGTAAATTTAGGAGCGACTCTAGGTGGGTGAGGGATTTGAGACAATTAATAAATTTAAAGAAAATATTTATTGGATAAAAGAGGGGGATGGACGACACTTGTGCGATGGAGAATATTTAGAATATTTTTATTGAAACTTAATTTAAAATGTGAATTAGGAAAGTTGGTGGGTCTCAAAACTCTATAAAAGAAAAGGGAGATGAGGAAGAAGGGGATCGGCTGTTAGCATAACGTTACGCTGCCGGATTTGTGACTTGACTGATTGCTTGTGAGGAGTTGGGATTTCCCGACTCGGATAGGAGTGGTAGCTCAGCCTTGCAGGGCAAGCTGGGAAGCTAGACATACCATCTGGATAGTGTGGCCCCTTTGCGGCTCAGGGGGCTAAGGGGGAACTAGAGTACCCCTAGTGATTGGTTGGGAGGTACCAATGTAGTCTCGACAGTCGACGAGCGGGAGCGACATGGAGCACGCGGTCTTCATTGGAGGCAGGAGTTAAGGCAACGGTACGCTCTTTGATTTGTACAGTAGAATGTATTAGGTTATGATTAGATCTTCTTGTGAATGATAATCTAGATGGATGAATGTTTAATTTCTATAGATGTTGGTTATCGATGGGCTGAATGGTTGTTCTTTATTGCTTACTCCGGCGGATTGTTGTGTTTTTAATTATTGCTGCAAATTTCTGATAGATAGAAGATCATAGGGTCATGTTTAGCTGTCTTTCTGCATCTCAAAATCTTCTCGACCTTATATTAATATCATATCCTTTTGCCACACTATCACGTACTTTCAATTATGCCACTCAGGTCCTGTTCTTTGCCTGATTTCATCATAATGAATAAATCACATATTATGGAGTCCTTTAGGCATAGACCTTAAGATGCCGCTACGCCATTCCTGCCCTCCTCAGCCTACAATATGCAAATGAAAATTAAACAAACGGTCTTGATGTGCAAAAGTT
>ML776670.1:3454256-3465332 GCA_009831015.1 Picea engelmannii | reverse complement strand
TATATATATATATATATATATATATATATATAAGGTGAAATAGATATAGATCCATATACTTACATACTGCAACTAGTCTGAAGACCCAGTTATCAGGTGGGGACCGTGAGGGCCACACAAAGTCTAAACTTCCAGTAGATTTTTGTTGAGAAAAAACCCGTTTATGATTATCAGAGGCCTGGAGGCACTCACAATGGCACATCTGGTAAGTGCGTGTTCTCGAGTCCTGTTTCCAGATTTTCAAGGCTCTGGAAGCATAGGCTCTCAGCGTTCAAAAAAAAAAAAACAAAAAAAGGGGGTTCCGGATTGTAAAGAAAAATAACACGATTCCAAAACCTGTGGAACCACTGTGCAATCATTCGTAGAAGCCTGACTTTTTACGCAAACTGCGCCCATATGCTTACGAAACCGCGGCCATGGCAGCGACCGCCATACTCTTCTGAGACACCATATTGTTGTAAACTAAATGTTCAATTCCATTCTCTAACAACTAATTCCGAGAAGAAACTCGATACCAATTACCCACTTTATGTCTGTTTCTACTTCTCCTCGATTGCATATTTGGGGGTCAACGCCGCCGAGATTGCCCAATTGAGTGTATATATTTATATAATTAAGCATCGATAGTGGGTTGAATGTTTGAATAATGTTTTGATTTCTGACAGCGCCATTGATGGTTGCCTCTGTGAGGCGTGTCCCTGGCCTACGTGCATCATGTGCCCTTTCTGTCTAGTGCGCCCCCCCACAAACTGCCACTGGTTTTATTCATGATAATAGAACTTGTGTCAGAACTTGCAATGTAGCCTTTAAGGAAATACTGTTCAAAGTAACACCTAAGGAATTGTCTTAATTAAATGGTTATGATTTTTGAACTGAAGGTTTATGTCAATTCATCAAGTAGGTTAAAGACAATGTAATGAAATTCTTATGGTTATCCCACTAGCAAATTATTTAATAAAATAGTAAAGGTAAGGATTGTGTTAGATACAAGACGCATTTGTAGATTTTATGTTCGCAAATTAGTTTAACACTGAATGTAATGATGATTCGTTTTGGGGAATTGTCATAACCACACAAAGAAAATGTAATGGTAAGTGTAATTGACAGGGATGTAAATGTTAATGTTATTTTAATAGCCTTCAATTTCATGACTGAACAACGGTCGCCCTTGAACAGTTATTACCCATGAAGAAATGCTAGAGTTTAACAAATTTTGGTTTTGGTTGAAATTGAGAACAAGTTCTTCAACAGGGAATGATGGTCACTTACAGCCACCTTATTTATATGATCATAACGGAATAGACTGTTTTCTTTCCATAAAAATCTGGACCCTTATATATTCTATTGAATGTATTGGAATGTAATATAATTTAATGGGATGTTAATGTGGTGTAAAATAAGTAAAGAGATGTTAGGGTAAGGAAATTAAGATAATGTTATTGATTAAAATTGGTTTAGGAATTATGTAACTGGGATATATGGATGTTTAATAGGTAAGAGTATTACTACTATAATGAAGTTTTATGGTTATTTACTTGCAAAAATATTGCGGTGTAAAATGTGAGGTTGTCATTGTTCTAGGGTATTGTTATTGTAGTTTTATTATATCGGTAATGTACAAGATGTAAAGTGATTGTTATGTAATTGCAAATGTCACTGTAATGTGAGGTCATGGTAAACTATCGTTGAAACATGTAATGTAATGTCCTTACCTTTTGGAAAAATGCTAGGTTGCCTTGATAACATAGGAATGTGAGGACGTTGTTATTTGATTTCAATGTTGTTTTAGTATAAATGTAATGATGAGGTTAAATCATTGTAAGGACATTTTAATTCTTTTATATTTTCATCACAAGGGGAAGGGCCTTAAACTAAGGGCAATAAATTATTATAAGTTAGATTTAGCAATTAATTATGTCTACTCATTGTTAATGTTGGGTTGGTAACTTGTCTACTAATGGAAATCAAACGAAGTGATTGATCTGTACTTGTTGCTGTTGAGTCATAGACATTTCCTGGTCATTAATATTGGTTGGTCGTTGTCTGATTCCTTTCGTCTTGCGTATTCGTAGAGGACGTGGTTATTCTCAGTTTTGTTGTGCTGGGTTGTATTAATTTCGTTGCTTGGTCTGTTGTGTCAGGTGGGATGTAGACACCTCCATGTTCCTCATAACAGTCTCCATCCCTGAGACCTTAAATGGTTAAAATCGATGGGAACCTAGGCTTGAGCGTTGCTTATGTGTCTTGGAGGTCCTAACCATTGCAGGGTAGGATGGATGGGTAGTCAGTCTTACTTATTGTCATTGATCGTCGTTAAATACATGGTGTCACTGTTGTATGTCGTATGTCGTCTTGCTGTGTTCATCTTGCTTACGTCTTGTTCGTCGTCAGGTTACTAGTTTCTGCCTGAGCAGTCAGCCAGGAGCCTATCTGACCTTCTCTCTCTCCGGAGCAGAGTACTAATATTGAACGCCCTGCTTTCCTGTGCAGAAATAGTAAAATCTACTATTATGGATTCTTCTTGATGTTTATAGTTGTTTAATGCTTGCAGTTACTTGTTGGGCACCTTATGTCTTCTTGTTGTGATCATCGTGGTTGCGTCTTGTTAGTTGTCGGATGGCGACGTAGAGTCAAGTTTGTCTATTTCCTTTCTACACGCGTGCACACACCTTAAAAAAAAAAAAAATTGCACCTGTTATCAGAGTTGTTGTCGTGAGTGTGGAGGACCTCACACTAAAAATACTTTATCAATCATTCAAGGGCTATGTTAGTTTTTGATTATTATTGATTATTGATTCCATATAACTTTTTTTTTTTAACTTACAACCTAAAATTTCATTGAATTGCAAAGTGAAAGATTGTGAGGTATATAAATCATAATTTAAAATGAAATTATGAGACAGATTATCATAATTCAAATACATACAACTTAATAAAACAAAAGCTGAGCGAGTATAGTATTGAAAAAGAATATTCAATATGAGAAATATTAAATTTTTTAACTCTTATTTTTATCAACAAGGCAAAAGATTTGAAGTGGGCAAAAGGTTTTCAAGCCTGAAAACTTTATCAACCATTCAAGGGCCAGGTTATGTTATGATTATGAGATTGTGAGGTATATAAATCATAATTTAAAACGGAATTATGAGACAGATTATCAGAATTCAAAGACATACAAGTTAATAAAACAAAAGGTGAGCGAGTACAGTATTGAAAAAGAATATTCAATATGAGAAATATTAAATTTTTTAACTCTTGTTTTTATCAACAAGGTAGGAGATTTGAAGTGGGCAAAAGGTTTTCAAGCCTGAAAACTTTATCAACCATTAAAGGGCCAGGTTTTGTTATGATTATGATTAATTATTTAACTAAAACTCTATTTAAAATATAACTAAAAGTAAAATTAAAATAAAAAACTAAAACTAAATTTAATTTGAACAGGGAAATGTTGTGGGCACCCAACTATTTGGCCACAGGGCTAGGCCCTCGCGGCCAAGTCACAGTCCACCAGACTGTGACTTGACCATGAGGGCCTAGCGCTATGGCCAGGCAGTTGGCGTGCCCACGACATTTCCCTACTCGGCCTCCTAATTAATTAAATTTTAATTTAAAAAAACGAAATTAAATTTGGCAGAAAATGAAAAATAAAACTAAAATTAAAATTAAAATAAAACTAAAGCTAAAATAAAAATTATCAATTAAAATAAAAAAATAAAACTAAATCTAAAACTAAAATAAAAATAAAAATCTAAAATTATAAACTAAAATGAAAACACAGAGAAATACCTTTAACTCGCGGACAGCTCGCCAAAATGGCCTATGCGCCAACACGACCATTGCACCCAAACTCTCACAAGACCTCTGCGCCAAAAGCTCACACCTTTGCGCCAAACGCTCACGACCTCTGCCCCAAAATCTCACAGACCTTTGTGCTCACAGACCTCATAAACGCTCACAGACCTCATGGACCTCACAGACCTCACAAACGCTCACAGACCTCTGTGCCCACGACCTCACAAACAATCACGGATGCACACAACCGCGCTAAAACACCAAAAAAAGTTTGAAAACCATTCGAATTCGACACGCGGTTGATATATAAACATTCTTTCGGCTGAAAGAATGTTCGGCCGAACAATCGTTCTGCCGAAACATTTTTCGGCTAGAATATCTTTCGGCCGAAAACATTATGCTGCATGGAAAAAATCCATTCGACTTAATTTTTACACGCAAATCGAGGGTGTCGTCACTGCACCATTTGATTTGACGTTCCACTTTTCGACTGAAAACTAGTTCAGCCGAAACAAATATCTTTCGGCCGAAAATATGTTTTTCAGAATTTTGGAGATCTGATTATCACAAAAGTGTTACCCCCCTTCGTGATTTCACCCTATATACAATGTATGTGTGTCATAGTTGTGATGAAAAATCCCTCTTTTCGTTCATTGTTTAATCAACACTATAAAAATGACTCTGATGAATGGCCCATGCATCCTTAAGGAAATTTGTATGATCTTTTACCTTTTTGTTTGACCCTAGAGCATTCCTTGGACAACCATGAGAGCCATACTTCATGTTACAAATTCATTTGAAATGACAAGTATTATATCACATATTGCTTTTGTGATTCCATAAATCCCTATGCATGGACCATAAATCCCTCTTTTTTGTTAACAATGGTCAATTAGCTCAAACAGATCGGGCTAAGATTCAATCCTCCTCTCCCACTATATCCCACACCTCTAGGAAATTTTGATGCGGAAAAGGACAAGGAAGATTTGAAATAAAATAGACAAAAATGTAGGGTTATACCATGTCAAAGGTGTCATTACTCATTTTGTGTCCTATGACGTTAGGGATGCTTGCAAGGAACAAAAATAATGGGTCAAAAAAAGAGGCAGGGTAAATGACATAATTCACATGAGACATTTTTTATTCTATAATATATATCTCTCTGCACCCCCGTCCTCTGTCTCTCGGGCGCAAAATTAGAAATTTGGGTAGGAAAACCAACATCGAGTGGTTGCTTATCATTTATTTCAAACTCCTTATAACCCTTAACTCATAGTTCTTACAATCCTTAAAACTGGACACTCTAACATATAAAAACATATTTTTAATCCTTATAACCCCTCAAAATTTACCCTATTACCCTTCATCAATAACCCAACTAAACTTGTAATCCCAATGGCACATAAACCCTATCTTGTAACTCCTAAGAATGTATCAACCCTAATTCCTATGACCCTTAGTTACCCCTTATGACCCCTAACCACAATCCTTTGTAATTCATAACCCATTTAACCATTAACACCAAAAATAATGATATAACACCTATCCCTTAACCTTTATAATCTTAGACAACTAACATAAATAAACATTGTTATTCTAACTTTTAACCTTTATAATTGTAACACCTAAACTTTGTAATTCTAACACCTAAACTCTAACATGACATACATCTCCTAACCCTTACTTTGAATAACACCTATAACTCCTAATTGTTATTACTCCTATGAATTTTCACCCTATAATAACCATTATCTACAATTTGTACCCCTAACCATATGACTCATATAACCTTTAACCTTTAAGGATTTGTAAATGACAAAATTAACCTAGAACACATATGAACTTTTAAAAACTAACCCTTAGAACCTCTATCAAATCTAATCATATAACATCTATAAATCCTCACACTTATAATTCCTAATGCTTTGAACATCTAACATTTATTATTCCTAATCCCTAGCCTTATAACCCTAAGACTCTTAAATCCTTGAAGATTATATCCCCTAATTCATATAACCCCAAACCCCTAAAACCACTAACCTAATACCTTATAATCTTTTACCACTATAACCATTATAACCATGCTTAATTTTTAACCTTTATCCACTATAACCCCCAATCCCCAAACCCCTCAACCTTTTCACCATTGATCCTTATAACATAGAATGCATGCCATGTAACCCACATATAGCCCATATTATTGCAATCTTGTAGTCCATATAAACCAAAAAAACTAACCCCTTAAACCCCCAATTTATAACATATATTAGTGCCTAACTCTTACAACTCTTAACCCCTAACCCTTATCAACACCAATACATACAACCCTTAACCTAAATCTCTTATAATCCTTAAACCCAAATCCTATAACATACAACACCAAATGAGGAACCCTCATATCCTCTTTAAACCTAACCCCATTACCCTTAATCAATAACTCATTTAAATCCTTAAGTGAAATGATAATTAAACCCTATCTCATAACTCCTAATTCCTATAATCCCCTTATAACCCCCAAACCATAACCTTTATCTCGAAATTTATGATAATACTTGAACCATATAACACCTCAACCATAACCTACATAATGTGTATAATATTTATCTTCAATATAAACCCTATCTCATAACTCCTAATTCCTCCAAACATTAATGTGTATAAACCCTACTAATCCCTTATAACCCTTGAAACATATAACATTTATCTCAAAAATCATGATAATACTTAAACCATATAACCCCTAAACCCTAGCCTACATAACGTGTACAATGTTTATCTTCAATTTATACCCTATAATTGCTATGCCTACCCTAAAAACCCTAAAAACTAACCCTTAACCCCTATCTTCTAACCACTACACCATATAAAACTCTTATGCAACCTCACAATTATAACATATTTCCCTTGTAATACTTAAGTCTTATCACCCCCACCAATCTTAACCCCTATAGACATACACACCTACTCTCTAACCCCTGCTAAGACGTACCCCTTGTAACCTCAATAAGATTTATGTGTAAACACTTGTAATCCCTTACCCCTAACTATTATAACCCATGATTTACAAAACACCTATAAGTACTAACCATTATAGACCCTATCATCATTATCCCCAATGATCCTACGACTCCAACTACAACCCTTACTAACATAAATCTAACTTTTATAACCCTTTACCCATATAAACCATCCATTAATTGTGTAACCCATAAACCTCACATCATATAACCTAATTACCTCTAAACCCTATAACCCCTATCAATATTACTAACCCATAATTTGAATAAATTATCCAATATAATATGTAACCTCAAACACTAAACCCTTAACCACTATAGTGCCTAACACATAACCCTTATAACCTCTATAATATTAACCATTCTAATCCTTAACCCCTATTAGTTATCACCCCTTACCTACCAAAAATATCAATCAATTAATATATAATATATATATAATATTAATTAAATATAAATCAATTATATAAAATATATTAATTAAAAAATTAAAAAAAACAAAATTCAAACAAACAAAACACATTCCACACTCATGCCTTATTCTAATTCACGAATTTAGACATCACTCACACTCAGTACACTCGCGCGACATAGAATTAGAGGGAAAATTCGCATAGAAGAGGGGAAATGGGCAGGAGATAAAGCCGAGAAGAGCTAGGAAAAGAGGAGGAGGAGGCTAAGCACAGATTAGACAGAGAAGAAGGCCAAACATTCACGAATTTAGACCACACTCACACTCACACTCGCGCGACAGAGAATTAGAGGAAAAAATCGTGCGGCAAAGAAGAGGGGAAATGGGAAGTAGATAAAGCCGAGAAGAGATAGGAAAAGAGGAGGAGGAGGCCAAGCACAGAGACAGAGAAGGAGGCCACCAAGCATTTTGTCGTCAAAAATGGTAATTTCATGGGCTTTGTCCCCAAACCCAAATCTAACTATTGTTTGTGCATCACTATGTTTGTGACTATAGGATTGAATCCCAATACGTAGTTTTAGAAATGCTAGTTTGAAAACAATTTGATGTAGTTTGTACTCTGGAAAAATAAATGATTAAATGTTGAATGTATTTAAAAATATCAGTGCATAGTGAAATATCAGTGGCAATAGTATGTGATGCAAAATGGGTTCATGCTAAAGCTCCTTAGTCCAAAGAACCTTGATTCTCTTATATTTGTGAGGGAGGAAGAGACCTTGGCCCTTGCACAAAATGTCAAGAAGTGGTGTGCATTAAGGGAAGTAACAAATGTGAGCAAGTTGGTCTCAACATTTTCCATGGATATCATTTGTAGGATGACCTTTGGAAAAAAGAGACTTAATGCTCCATGTTCATTTGAAACTTGATTGGATCCACTTGTTTCTTCCTACCTTCTTATAATATTATAATAAGACAATAATTTTTAGAGAAGGCTCCATTTGGATATGTAAAAACTTTCCAAAATATAATTAATAAATGGTTGGCCATCATTAAAGAAGCATAGAAAAAATTCCCTTTATATAGACCTAGAAAGGGCATATCATATCATCAACACATAAAGGAATCTTGTTATTAAGGGTCTGATTGGTTGGTCAAGTAGGAGTGGTTATATTCCCCCATCAATTTTTAATCCCCCCTAAGCATAGTGACCTTTTTAGGCCCTTCATTAAGGGGGGGTCCAATAAATCATATTTTGATTGATAGGCACCGTTGAAGTAGCATTTATCACATTAACACAACCTTACACCTTGGAAATACTTGGACAATCATAATATCATAGGGAGAATGATCGAGTCCATTATATGTGCACATTGGTCATCACCTATTGACACTATATGTTAAACCCCTACCTTCAAATTCCCCCATGAATACCACAAGAGATTAGGTGAAGCCATTGAGAATGGATCCTTATCCAAGCTCTCTCTCTCTCTCTCTCTCTCTCTCTCTCTCTCTCTCTCTCTCTCTCAGGACTAGTAGGATGAAGGAGGAGGGATTGAAACTATAGAGGAGGATACTGAAGATATCCAGTTGGTCGATTATTCAGACGATCCGAAGGAGGTGGTCCAAATTTTTTAGTATACAAGTTCAATTACCAAGCATTGGGCTACTAGGATATTAAAACTTGTCGATTTTTGAAGGGGGCAATCCTGGAGTTTCATTTTTGATAGCCACAAAACCTTTGGGTTTGAAGAATTTTGTGGATTCCATTGGCATGGATGCGACGTGCAAGAGAACATTAGGGGCAATGAAAGTATTGGGATTGATGCAAGTATCACTACTACATATGACCAAATTTTCCACGGTTTTTCGTTGCTATTGCCACACATATCCGTTGCACTTTCCACGAATGCAAACAATTTTTTTCATGGTTGGCAAGATAGAGGCACCCATCTTGCCAACTTGCCTTGCGTTGTGTTCGAGAACCCATCTTGCCAACTCACCTTGCATTGTGTTCAGGAACCCATCTTGCCAACTCTCCTCTCATTGTGTTTAGGCACCCTGCCTCATTTTCACAATGACTCATCTTATGGGCGCCCGTCTTTCCAAGTCGCCTTTCCTTTGCATGCCCAACTTGTCGAATGGCCTTGCCTTTGCACACCCATATTGCCAACTCACCCCTCATTGCCTTCTGGAAACCCCAATTTTTTTCCCACATGAGTTGTGTCGCTGACTCTTCGGTTTTGTTGGCCGGGTGCACATCTTGCGAAATAGCGTTCCCCCGCCTTTGCGCGCACTGCTTTATTTTCTTCATGTTTCCTCATGTGGTTTCCCATATTTCTAACTCACTTTTAATATCCTTTCACCCCCCCTATTTACCAACTCCTCTTGCCTTGCATTTGGACTCCCTTCATTGATGTGGGTTGTCCCTCTTGACATGCCTTTGGGCGCCTATCTTTTCAAATTGCCTTGGTGTACCGTAGCGAAACCCCATGTTTGCGTTGTCTTTGGGAAACCCCAAGTTTCTTCCCAGATGTGAGTTGTGTCATTGGCTCCTCGGTTTTGATGGTTGGGTGCTCCTCTTGCTTACTCGGCTTGCCTTTGGCCACCCCTTTTGCCAACATGCCTTGTGTTGTCTCTGGAAACCCCAAGGTTTTTTCCCACCGCACCCGTGTAACTGGCTCTTTCAGTTTTTTTCTTGGGCGCTCCTCTTGCCAACACAACTTGCCTTTGGGCGCTCCTCTTGCGAAATTTATGCAACTTTATGCAACATGCAACTTTATGAAACATGCAACTTATGCAACAATGCAACTTATGCAACTATGAAACTATATGCAAGTTTATGCAACTATGCAACTTATGCAACTTACGCAACTTTATGAAACTACACAACTTTATGCAACATGCAACTATGCAACTTATGCAACTTATGAAACTTTATGCAACTATGAAACTTATGCAACTATGGAACTATATGAAACTATATGCAACTATATGCAACTTATGCAACTATGCAACTATATGAAACTTATGCAACTATATGAAACTATGCAACTTATGCAACTATATGCAACTATGCAACTTATGCAACTATATTCAATTATATGCAGCTATGCAACTATATGCAACTATATGCAACAATGAAACTTATGCAACTATATGGAACTTATGTAACTATATGCAAGTTTATGCAACTATATGTAACTATATGAAACTATGCAACTATATGCAACTATATGAAACTATGCAACTATATGCAACTTATGCAACTATATGCAACTATATGCAACTGTGGAAATATGTGCATGTAACATCCCGCTCTGGCGCACTGAGACCACTTATTATTTGAGGACACTTGCTCGCAAGTGATCTGGACCCTTTTTGACATTAGATCTAGTATATTTGATTATGATGTGATTGACAGATGACATGATGTGTTACTATTTGATTTGACGGGTGCTATTGACTCAGTTTGATTGAGTGTGCAGGGTTTTTGACCTTGAGGATGCAGAGGCATCAGTAGAACCCCCCTTGGACTCTGGACTGAGTCAGGGAGTGTGCTTTTGGGTTGATATGTTTATTGTGATGTTTCATTTGATTGATGATTTAATGTTGACATTTCTAACATGATTATTTGATGCAGGCTGATGATAGCTTGCCGACTTGACTCACATATGGAGTAAAGGGGCCACACACAATTGCAGAAAGGTTGAGGGAGAGGGGTGGACAGTAGCCCTGCCACCGCCTGCTAGCACTCCCACCGTGGCTCAAACTGTAGGTTAACGATTACCTAGTTCGAGAGGACCCACGATGCCGTGAGGGCCGACTGCGACAGTCGCTCACGATGATTCTAAGGGG
>ML776670.1:3411174-3440598 GCA_009831015.1 Picea engelmannii | reverse complement strand
TCCAACTCAACGAATTGACCTCTTGGAGGGATATGTGTGGCAATAGCAATATAGAGTGGAGGAGTTAACTTGTTCAAGATTTCTTTTAATTCAAGCTTGCTCCCTTCATTTTATGCACCTTGATATAGAGTGGAGGAGTTAACGTGTTTCCTTCACAAGATTTCTTTTATTCTAAGCACCTATTGACCTGGAGTGGTGCACTTATTAAGTGTATAATATTCAATCTGATCACCCCAAATTAATTCCACTATCAGGAGGGAAGAGGGGTGTTACACAACAACCCTGGTTCAATCGAGAGGCAATTGCACATTAACAATAAATTTGGTTTTCTAAGGAATTTTTTTTTGTTGTGTCTATCAACTATAAGCTTTTTCTATCCAATATATATCCCATTGTCATAGTAGACCATGCTCAATAAAATACTCACAATATTTTTAGCTCATCCACTCTTTTGATTGCTTACTAGATTCACAATATTTGACTTGCAAGTTTTGTTGAGATTATGTAAGCAATTTTCCTTTTCAACTTATGAGCGTAAAACCCCATGTCTAAGAATAGATCAATGAATATGTTAGCCTCTAAAAATATTCCCATGTCCAAAAATCATTCACAGACTTCTTCAAAGATAACTATGTTTTTTACGATGCATTTTAGAAGTGTTATTTATTGATAATCATGTATTGTTTTCCCTTGAGAAAGAATGTACTGCACATTCATCCATGTTGCATGGGGTTGATCATGTAGAGACCTTCCAATTACCATAATAACAAGTAGTAACCCTTTGCATTCTACTATTGCCTATAATGGAATTGTTTCTAATTTGTAGCATTTGATTTAATGAAGGAACAATTAACTCTTTGACTATGTTTTAATTTGATGTTATTGTAATGGATTTATGCTTAAATGCACAAAAGAATAAAATGGGCATAACATTTGGCTCTCTCAAAAATGATTATCGAAACTAGCATCGATAATTCATCTCTGATTTGTTTTCCATACACAGATAGTTGTTTTTCTTTTGTTATTGCATTGGTGCTCTATATATCAGTGATTATTCACCACATTGTTGACTATCAATTTCAGGTATCTGTCAAGGAGTGTTTTCTATGAACATGGTGGATGGAACAATACATTGTTTTTGAGATCTATCCACAATTTTAGCCACAGGGATAATTGGTTTGTTTATTGAACTGAACTCATATTTAATGAACTATTGAAGCATCAGCCTTTTAAAATACTGCCTTTTGTGTATACCCTCACAAATATCTATATTTCCATCTTTGCAGGGCTATGGCCATGCTTATTTCTCTGCGACTTCAGATAATACATGCACTGGAGATGGAAGTTCTATTGTTGCGTGTGTCAGACTACCTCTACAAGTCAATGATTATGTTTTTAATTTTAAATACTTGTGATGAAAAAATAATAAATACTAAATATACCATTTTTGGCTTGACTCAAAGCATTTTCCTTTTTTTCAGGATCTTGAATTTGTCCGGTTTCATCCTACATGAATATATGGTGTAGGTTGCCTCATCATTGAAGGCATTGACTTCCTCATTGGATTACATTTGTTTGCAGACTTCATTATCATTAAATGAAGAATTATGGCCCATGAAACCAATAGCATATTAGTTATATAGTATAGAACTTCATATCATGCTTCTGATTGAATCAATAATGTGAATTTAGACGATGCAAAGCATAACCAAATTTCTTCTCTGGAAAAATATTCTTCTTATGTAGGTTATAGATAATGGAAATACATCTCAATCATTGATTGTGTTAATTAATAAATTCTAATTTGGTTTCTTTAATTTGTCAATAGCTAAGAGAATAGAGGAGTTAAATCCTATGGACTATTTAATACAAATCAAAGACAATATTATTGGAAGTTTTTTGAGAAGAGGTGGAGATGGTGTCCCCCTTCTTAGTCCTTGCATAGAGTAGTTGTAGCAGGGCTGAGAAGTCCTTGCCCATCCTCTACGGGTTAGTTTGGAGGTGAGCTTGATAGAACCAAATTCCCTAAGGGTTGTTTTGAAAATGCAAAGAAGAATCCATGATTAGAAATCACCTCAAAATGGGTTGGGACCCACTTGAGGGATATATATCATATGAAAGACTATGCGTAGTTCTATTTGTTATTGGGATATGGTCTCAAAGTGGACCCTATGCTAGTGGATTTCTGTTAAGTAACAAGTTAAAATGATCTGATGATCTCAAGCATTGTGTTAAAGGCTTCTTCATAGCCATGTTTACACATGTCACACTCTAAAGATTGTGAGTGAATCTTTACACATACCATCTTTAGCTGATCTTAGTGCTCAATGCTTTTTAAAGAGATTCTTTGTATTCTTTTATCTATTTTAATACAAGATAAGCATGGTGCACTACTTGGCATGTATTTGTGCTTTTCAAGATATATTTTCATGCACATGTTGGGAAATTTCTCTTGACTGACTTTCTTGTTCATGGATGAGGATTAGACCCATGAAAACTAGGTGTAATCTTCTAGACAAATTTAGCATGCTTTTAGGGTTTTTGAGGTGATGTTTCATGGAACATATTATGGGTCTTGAGATATTATTGGATAAGTTTTTGGATGGTTCCTCTCTCATTTACAAGAGAATTAAATTTCAGAGAGATAGGGGGATTAGTTATTTTTTAGGCCTCCCGCTTCTTGCACTTGCACTTTAGTATTCCACATTCTACTCCCTCTCAAGTCAGATTAGACACTTGGTCTAAACGATATTATTCAATAGTATACAACCCACCCACTGTAATTTAAAAAAAAATCTTTTTCTTTTCCAACATATATACCCTAGATTATGTTTGGCGTTCCCTTCCCCCGTTTTAGGGGTATGCTAGTATTACGACATGACCATTACCTAGATTTTGAACCTTTTGGACATTGTTGCAACTCTTGCTCCAATACTAGTGCAATCAAATTGGTTGATTATAACATATATGGGTTGTACCTATGTGCCCATGTATCTATGTGCCCATGTCTCAATAGCTTGATAAGAAAACAAATATTAGGCCCATGAATTCTATCCTAACCTTGGAATTATAGAAAGAAGGGTTATTTTTTATCAATAATTGTTGTTTTTCTTTGTAGGCTGACTGATCGACATAGCCTCAAACTAGCTATATTCAAGTGTAGATACACGTTCCTTTCGGACATAAAGACTGGAGTTTGGGGAATCTTCGTATTCGGTGGCATGACCCTGGAGGAACAAGAGGAACAATCCAACCTAGTTGCCTTCATATGGAGGGATCCTAGAAAAATCAATGCAATGAGTTCACAGGCGCGAAAGCGAGCCTTTATATATTTGATTTCTTGATACCACATGCCACCATGAATAGGCTCATAAATACACAGGTTCATTCCTCGAGCGTATATGATAAAGCTATATTCAATTTTTTTTTTAAACCTACAGAAGGTGTGGCAATAGCGACATAAGTTCGTCACAAGCCATTGATGAGTTTTTTACTTGCCACGATTTTTCTTCGCAACTTTCCATGCTTTTTCGTCACAAGTATGCCATCTGCGTCGTAAGCGGTTGGTGGGTTTTTCCTCTGCCACAATGTTTCGTCTCTATTTCCATGATTTTTCATCAAAAGTATGGCATATGTGTCACAAGTTATTGGTGAGTTTTTTACTTTGGCATGCTTTTTTGTCCCTATTGCCACGATGCTTCATCGCTATTGCCATGATTTTTAAGGTAAAACTATCTTTAGGATGTTGACACATGGTGGCCTTATTTCGTCGTTGTTTCCACGAATGCCTGGTGTGTGGATATAGTGACGAAAAAATTTCCACGAAAAATAGTCTTTTCCTTCGTGGAAAGTGTGATAGATATGTGTGGCAATAGCAACGAAAAACCGTGGCAAATTTGGTCATATGTAGTAGTGATTGGGCTGTAGTTTGGCAAAGGCATATGCTTGATTTGATTGAGAATGAGGGTTTCAATTGCCAAGTGTTCGCCTTATGACATTCATTGTTGGAAGGGTGTGTAAATGGATGGAAAGTGATTTTGTTCTTGCTGCTAGAAGAGAATTTAATAGTGCATGCTCCAATTTGGGAACCTATTAAACAACTCATATTCAGACTTGAGAATAAAAGCATTTCTCCTATAAGGATAGATTGGAGTGATATCATATGTTTGGAGTTAGTTGTTCTATGCCCACCTTACATTAGAGGACTATGCCTTATCCTACCTATTCAACACATAGTACTTTATTATGATTTGACTTGGTTTAATCTTGTCCATCACTTGACATTGAGTTGAATTCATTGTGTTGTTCATATAGTTGGTCATAGATATACATAGATTAAAACCTTCTCTGATTAGCATCTTAGTCATGGTGGTTGTCAAAATCTATGGTTGTAACCACATTTTCATTACATAAGATATAGATTAATGTAGACATGGTCTTTGGGTTCAAATAAATTGATATAGTTTGGAGCTCAAGCTTGCTATTATAGTGTTACAACAAAATCTAGCTCTCCCATATGATGTAAAGTCCCAAGCATCAAGGGGACAGTTTCTACAAATCAATAAGGCTCCCCATTGTCACCTTAGTATCTCTTTCTCTCTTCTTAGGTTGGATCTTCTCCAACTGAAGGGGGGTATCCCTAAATAATATTTCTAAAGCTATGGAGCGGAGGTATTAGGCGATATAAGAAGAGTAAGCTTTAACATAATGTATGATTGTTGTAGTATATGAAATGGGATGAAAAAGGAAATGTGAAAATGACTATATATGAAAATGAAAGAAAATAAAAAGGAATGAAAATATATGAAAGGAAACCAATGCCTATCAATCATTTGCTAATGGAGTCATAAAGTACTACATAAATGGAAGGATTTTGTCACACTCACAAATACTTAAATGAAGAACACTAGTGATGAAAGCCTTTGTTTTCCACCTTCAACCACCTAATGGTGAAAAAATATTACCTTAAACCACCTAATGGCGAAAATTTATTTGATGCTTTCACCTTTTAAATTATATGAATTGAAGAAAACATAATTAATGTTTGTGACATTTACCCTTAGAGTGCTTGCTGGAAATTTATATCAAATAAATATTCTAGAAACCTAGAAGGTGCTACTCATCCACAAAATATAAATGTGTTTGGTTATTTCTAAATTATTAATCCAACTCTACAGTCAATTTATTAGAGGAATGACAATAAACATAAATAAAATATCAAGTAAATCAGGAGGGAAAAAAGATCTATAAACTATTGTGGATATTCCACCTGAACATTTCGTCACAACAAATATGATAAATAAAGATAAAATCTTCACTATGAAGGTTAAATTCCTTTAGATTCTAGAATATTTAGTTATTGATTTTCTGCTTATGCATGAAATATATAAAATGAGTAAAATAGAGAACAATAAAATACAATCACACACCATCCACCAAATAAGACAAATATTTTCTATGGGAAACCCTTATGGGAGAAAACCCAACTAGAAGGTGAAGCTGCTCTACTCTCTTTTCTCTAGTATGGAAATAATGCAAGTACAAAGGAGAAGGCACCCTCTATGGAGTTACCTGAGACCTGTGGCCTATTAGGATTGTACAAAAAATTAACCCCCCTCTTTTATTATTTCTAATTTCCCACTCCAAGTTGTTATCCTCTTCTATGGAGTAAAATATAATAACATAGAATGGAACCCCTTCTCCTCCTAGTGGCCCAATATTTAACATATCTTGATATCCATCTAGGGGTAGGGTTTTGAATTCCTCAACCCTCAATTGTGATAAGGTCTAGGACCTTCTAGAATCTTCTTGAATGTAATCATGCGGCTAGTCACATATGTATGAGTAATGGTGGGTGGCATGGCATCCTCTCGTACCATGGTGGTCAACACAATAGGTCAACTTGTGGGAGGCATAAATTTTGCATACGATCTTTGATTGACGTGATTTTTGCATCGTTGGAAAGGTATTGATGTGTATAATAGAATCACGAGGTATTAATGACAATAGGGAAGTTTTGATCCAAAAAAGTTTTGTTTGATGCTTCAATATGGATCCGAAAGATTTCAAACACCAATTTTCCGAACTAGGACCTGCCAATAAGATAACCCTGCAAGATGATTCCTCCAATTTTTTCCACTCTGAATGCATCAAGATATATGAAAATAATATAATGATCCAATCCATATCATACCTCCCCATTTAGAGAGGCTTTGGTTCCAAAAATATTTATTGAATGAGGTGAGGAAATGTTTCCTCTACCTTCTCCCTAGAGTACAACTTTTCTTTGCTTGAAAGTTTTCCTTTCAACCCAAATGTCCAAAGTCATGCTTCCACTATTTTGTAGTTCTAGACTGCTTCTGAAAAACTGTGTCCTCTTCCAACTCTACCTGAGCATCTAGTGCTAAATCCTCGATGGAAGGTAGGACCTGCTCTGCCTTCTGATCCAACATGGAGGGCTCATAGATTTTGAGATTCTCCACATTCACTATTGAGTAAATGCGCATGTATGGGAGTATATTGAATCTAGAAGTGTTATATCCCACCTTTTCTAATACCTCAAAAGAACCATATCGTAGAGCCTTAATATTCTTACCATGACCTTGTATTATTTTCTTATTCAGCTGTAACCACACTCTGTCTCCAACTCTAAATGTGTTCTCTATTATGTGTTGGTCATGTCTAGTCTTGTACTTTTTCTATAACTTCTTTAGTGCCTCCTATAATTTCAAATGGATCTGCTTGATCTTCTCAATGAATTTTTCTATTTTTAATGCATCTTCTGCGAGGTCCACCCTCACTCCTTATTGTCCATATACAACATCTAAGGGTGAAGGTGGAAAATAACTAAAGAAAGTTTCAAAAGGTGACTTATCTGTAGAAGTGTGGACTACTTTGTTATAAGAGTGTTGTATATAGATCATATTTTCATCCCAGGTATTCAAATGCTTCTGATTGCAACCCCTCAAAAGTTGCAAGGAATTCATGTTGACTACTTCCATCTACCCATCTTTCTATGGATGGAAATCTATATACCTCTTGAGCTTAGTGTCTAAAGGCACTCAGAAATATTATGTCTGTTGAAACAGATCTTAAATTTTTTATCCTTAAGGCCTACATTTTTATTTTTTTGTGTTTTTCAGGTTTTGTCTTTCTTAAAACAAGAGTTTCGTCATTTCTAAATTCATGATGCCTTTTTATCAATTTTTTTTTGGATAACGAATGGAAAAAGGTTTACAAAAAATATAAATTTTCCGACGCTTTAGGAAAAATTATTTAAAACGGGTTGAAATTTTAAATTTACGATTTTTTAATTTAAATTTTAAAGAATTTTTGGGATTCAGGGTTTTCTGCAAACAAATGTTTGATGCAAATTGAATCACGAAACCCCGATCCCCGATTTCCCGAAACATTGGAACCTTAATTTAAAAAAAAAAATGAATTAGTTTAGTCTCTTCTAAGAAAGGTTAAAGGTGAAAATAATTATGTCGCGATTTCAGGATTCGCGGTTCTGTGAGAGAACATCTCCTATCATCATGTTTCCCGAAATACCGATTTCTGAAATCCTGATCCATAAGTCACGTTAAAATAAATTATTTCTGTTTTGGCCTTAATCGTGATTATTTAGTTATTTAAGATAAGTTAAGTCATGTTTTGAAAAAAGAAACAAGCCATCGCGATTTCGCGATTTCGGAGATTGGATTTCATTAATAACACACGTCTCCTGTCATCATGTTTCCCGAAATCCTGATTTCTGAAATCCCAATTTCTAAAATCCAGAAAAAAGTTTAATCTCAATGAATTAACGTGCTAAATCTTAATTAAAGCATCGCGATTTTGCGATTTTGCATTTTTGGAAATCGTTTTTTTCATCGACTACGTACTTCTTGACATCACTATTTCTGAAACCCTGAAAATGAAGTTTTCAGCTTTAAATTATGATTAACATTAATTAACCTTTTTCTTAAAAACAGATTAATGCTAATCATTCTTACGTGTTCATTTATGTTTCGATTACCATTAAGTAGGTTTCTCATTTTCTTCAAAACCTGAAGGTACTTAAATACGGACATTAAAAGCGTATCTCGGTAAAATATCTTTTGCATTAAGAGCTTTAATTTTGTGACAGTTGTGCAAATATCATCATTTTTAAAATATATTCAAAATAAACATTTGAATGTCTGTGTTGTCATTCTAAGCTAAGCTCATTCATCCATTTTCTGTTACAGGTTTCAAATTAAACATAGAAGTCATGGCACCCAAAAAGGCACCGAAGAAGAATGAAGACGCACAAGAAGGAGATATTTTCTCCGATACTACTCCACATGCTATAGATTCTATTAAATCTTGGACTCAAATCTCAGATTTGTTGGAATATGAATTAGAGAATGCTCATCCTGACTCTGAAAATCATTTCCGGGACATAGCTGAGTCTGAGCTTCATAAGATTGTTGCGCATCCGAGGCTGGTGGCATACACTGATATGATCAGCTGGGCTCTGGATAAGGTAGATATCCCAACAAGTAGCATTCTAAATGAGCAAGGAGCTATCGTTGGCTCATTCAGACCAGAGCACATTCAAGTAATGTATAAACTCTCGCCAAATCATAAACATACTTTTAATGCTGAATTTTTAGTTGAGTTTCAGAGAAAGGAATGTATTGAGGCAAACCAGACATATCCCAATATGATTAGAGGATGGGTGAGGTCTGAAGCAAAGTTTAGGGCTGATGCTCATGGGATTTATGCTACAGCCTCCTTAAATGAATATATGGTTTATATAGTCATTATGTTATGCAGAATTTTCGAGAGAAAAGATCCCTGTCATTTTCATGCAGACTGGGTACCCTTTTTAGAGGAAGCTTCAGAAGGAAATGGTTTTAACTGGCATAAAAAAAATTCGGATAACCTAACACAAGAAATTTTAAATTACAAAGCAGCCAAGTCAAAAGGACAACCAACAGCTTTTTATATGTCTGCATGCATAACGGATGCAATCTATTTTATGACTCCCTTTCCATTAATGAATTGGAGTTGGAGTATTTACTGTCCAGAACCCATTCATAAATACCACTCGGCCCTTTGGGAAGAAAATGCTAAAGGTGCATTTTACGAGGTTTGTCATTTTATTATTATTCCCATGCACAAAATATTTTTTGGATGCGAACCCCCTCGCATTTCAAATACAATCATAGAAAGCCTTAAAGCAATTGTCGATTGTTTCATTGAGGAAAATTTTTCCTACATTAGGGTTTATGGTTGTTCCATTCCCCCTCATGCACTCCCTAAATTCTTACCAGACAGATTGGTATGTAGAGAAGTAGCTCATCAGATAGCCAAGGGCGGTGTTGGATTGGAATTAAAATCACTTCAGAAAAAAGCATGGCCATCTTTCCCTATTCATGTTGGGAAATTTTCTTTATCAAATTTAGGCCATTCTAAGGTAGAGGCTGAGTCACTAGAAGAAGTGAAATTAGTGAATATTGAGAACAGAAAATATGAACCCTACCAAATAATAAGTAGGCATTACATACATTGTAATCTAAAGGCATATGAACATGAAGTATCTATTTATGATGATATATCTTAAGATGTTAAGTCTTATGAAGAAGTGTTGAATAGAGTCCAGGCCTTGGCACCTGACTCACAGAATGGATTCACATCTTTTCAAAGCCATAGGCGAAGCTGCCTACCTAAGATTTTACAGGGTGAAATCTCGACCCCATCGCTAGAACAGCAAGGATCCCCTCCAGGGTTTGAAACTAATATACAGGATAAAGAAAATAACAAAGGTAAGTTGAAAAATACCGAGATACCTTCCCAAGATACAGAGGGTTCTCAAAAAAAATAAACAGGAATGGAGAAGGGAAAAGAGCCAGGAACAATTCCATAAATCATGAAAAATGTTCCAGAAAAGATAGGAGGAACAGCTTCAACAGAACTTGGTAGTCCTATCACCTCTTTAACTCCATTGCAGACGAATTTTGGAACCCCCCATGAAGGAGTTTTATATGTCAGTGATCTAGATCCTATTTTGAGAGATGAAATCCCCTCATCAGATTACTTTTTTAGTAAAAAGCGAAGAGCAGTCTTGAAACAGGAAATTCATCCAAGAGGAGAAGGAACGATTAAAAAGCATAGGGTTATTATAGATGGAAAGAAACTCAAGGATGGAGAATTTTCTACAGAATTAGCAGGTACAATGGGTGCTATAGCATCAGCAAACATGTATTATGTTGGCAATTTAACAACTATGCTTGAACAGAAGGACCAAACAATAATTCAGTTGCAAGACAAACTAAAAGAAAATGAAAGAAATATTAGTTGGGGAACAAAGAAGGGTCTAGAACAAGCTAGACTAAAGGATATGCAAGAAATCCAGAAAAAGAATAAAGACTTCGAGGAGGCAAAACTCATAATACAGGTCACACAAGAACAGGTTCAAAAGCTGGAAGAAGAAAACAAACATTTACAAGATAAAATTATTTCTATTACTAATCAGGTAATAGAACTTGAAAATTTCAGAACACAAGCATTGGAGATATATGTAAGAATAGAGGAGGAACAATAGAAAGTGTTCTTGAATCTGGAAGTAGTCCAGAAATATTTTCAAGAAACAAATAAGTCTTTGGAGAATGTGTTCCAGAAGGAAAGGGAGGTGAAAGCAGCTAGAACAACTTTTCATAAGGCAGTGACTTTCTCATCAAAAGAAGAGGTTGGAAAGATTCAGAAATTATCTATTTCTAAACAGGTTAAAGGGGACATAATAATAAAAGTGTGGGAAGCAAAGATGGCCGAATATAAAGGAATAACAAGAGAAGTCAACGATGATTGCCAGGGAATCTTCGATCTATTAGAAAGAGCTTCTTTGAATATCAGAACAGATGGTTGTTCCGGATTATTAGGCGAAATCAATATTGCCAAGCACCAGCTAAGGTTTAGAGAAGAGCTGGAGGAAATGAAAGCAGATATTTCAAACATTAAATTGATCAATATTACAGAGATCAACAAATGGATGGTGATGTCAAATATAAAGTTGAAAACTTTTAAATTCACGGAAAAGATGATAGAAAACCGGTTGCCCAAATTGCAGAAAAGATTTTTCTTATTTGAAGCAAATGAATTACCAGATGCTCCCAGGACTTTTGTGAAGTTTTTGCGAAAATGTGTTCAGTGTATTGAAGTGGAGAAAGGAAGTTCGTCAATGCAAGCTTAAAATATTTTAAAATTTTTTTATCATTTAAGATTAGAAAGAAATTGTAAACGGTTGACATTATTTTTATGTAACCGTAATACTAGGAAGTTGGTTAGTCACCAATGAGAAATTTTGATGAAAATGTATAAATATAGTTTCTAAAGGCTAAGAAAGGGCTTCGGAATTTTTTGGAGAGAGCCATTTTGTAATATCAGTTTTCAAATATATCAGAATATAGATCACACATGAGATTCTGGATCCTGCAAATTTGTAGCTATGTGTCTTCACCCTGTTTATTATACTTTGTTGAATTTTTCCTTTCAATGTTTTTCTAACGAGTAATCAATTTGAAGTTATATACATCATTGATTTATATTTCAGATTGGTTTGGATGTCAAATGATTTACATTTTTTCCTCTGAAATCGCTTTTAGTAATTTTAAGACCTGTAAAACTTTTGTTCCTTAATACTTAACTCTTGTTAGAAACCTCGTTTTTCTTTCATCATTGTCTATTGAAATATGAAATTCTTTCTTGATTAAAGCCTCATATTTTTCTGTAGTGTTTATTTCTTATTTTACGATTCTTGAAATTGTTAAAAATCCAGGAAACGGCCTCGAATGTGTTTACATCACTGTTTTGAATTCTAAAACTGTTTTTCTTGTTCTCATCTCTGGAAAATTTGAAGTAACAAATTGATTAAAATCCTTTTACAAATAAATAAAGTTTTATCATCCATGACTGTCCCAAGTAGTAGACAACCCAACGTTGAACCAGGCCTTCAAGATCAAACCAGCATTGCCTTGAATTTATTTAATACCATTTTACAAACAACAACTAACCGGGTTGAGTTAGGACGTTCATGGGCTGCTATTGAGAGAGACATTAGCATCCAAGAACAATAGGAAGCAAGACAGAGACAGTTGAGAAACTAATTCTGCTTTAATCTTCCTTTGATTTCTTATTCCCAAATCATTCCTTTAAATTATTTATGGATGCCTTGACGGTATACTTTATAGCCTTAAAGTATAAACTCAGGAACAACAATGTCCTTGTCTAAGATGATGCTCCTTGGTATCCCAAAGGGCACCTAGACATGTTCAAAGAACAAGTTTGTTGCTTCCTGTCCAACAGTCTTTTTACAAGGCATGAGAATGCACATTTTGTTGAACCTATCAACTAACACAAATAGATAGTCTTGTCCCTTCATAGTTGTTGGAAAATATCCCACAAAATCAATGGAAATACTTTCCCAAGGTGAACTAGGTACAGGTAAGGGATGGTATGGACATTGCTTCTTGTTACTGGGCTTGGTGGTACAACAAAGTATACATCCTCTAATACATTGTGCTACATCTTCTTGCATTATGGGCTAGTACATGTACCTTTGTAAGTTGGCAACTATCTTCCCAACACCAAAATGTCATATAACCTTGGACATATGAGCCTCTTTGATTAGTTGAAATTGTTCACCTTTAGGGACACGAAGCTTGTCGAGCTTGTAGAGTAAATCATTCTAGAAATGTTAGTAATCCTTGTTAACACCTTCTTCTATAATAATTTATCCTTGTAGCTACTGAAACACCTCCCTAAAGTCCTCATCTTTTGTGTATGCCTTTTTGTATGCATCATGGCTAAAAGGCTCCATGTACATCAGAGTTCCCGAAGCTTTAATATTCGATGTGGGTGGTCATGAAATCATTTCTTCCAACTTGTTAGTGATACCCTTATTATACTTTATGACCAAATGAAATTGTTGTAAGAGCCACATCCATTTGTAGTTCCTAGTTTGATGTAACTTACTCTGGGCTTGCAAATACTAGAGTGGCTGGTGATCTATGTGGATGATGGTCTCCTTTCCCATCATATAATGCTTCCACTTTTTGACAGCTTTTACCAAGGCATAGAGCTCCTTGTCGTAGGTAGGGTAGTTTAGGACTGCCCCATGAAATACTTCAGAATGATATAAAATACTCATTCCTCCCTACATCAGGACTACTCCGATGGCATACCCATTGGCATATGTCTCCACTTCGAAGGGATTCTACAATTTTGGTAGCACAATCAATGGTGCTTGAATGATCTTTATTTTAAGCTCATCAAAGGTCTTCTCTTGATTCTTCCCCTACTGCAAAAAATTACTACTTTCTTTTATTGTGTGGAGTGGTGCAACTACCACTGAAAATGAAGATATGAACTTCCGCAAGTTCTGTGCTACCCCAACAAAGCTCCTAACTTCTGCGCAATTTGGAGGAATTGGCCATTTCATGATGGCCTACATCTGGGAGGGATCTATATTGATCTCACCTCCACCAATCACGTACCCAAGATACACCAAATACTATTGAGAAAACTCACATTTCTTGAGATTGGAAAACAAATGGTGCTTCTTCAGGGTCTCTAACACCTGCATAAGTTGTGATATGTTCTCCTCTTAGTAGCACTATAAACCAATATATCATCCAAATATACAATACCAAATGAATCTAGATAAGGGTGTAAAACATCATTCATTAGTCTCATAAATGTAGCTGGTGCATTGCATAAATCGAATGGCATAACCAATCATTAATAAAAACCTTGCCTTGTCTTGAAGGTAGTATTCTAGGTATCTTCTTCTTTGAATCATAACTGGTGATATGTTGATTTCAAATCCAACTTAGTGAAGTACTCGACATGATGCAAATGGTCTAGTAGATCATTGATCTTGGGTAGAGGGTATCGATTCTTCAATGTAATCTTGTTCAATTACATGTAATTGATACACATTCTCCAAGTCCCATCTTTCTTGGGAACAATTATGATGGGTGACCCACAAGGTGAGGTACTTGGTTGAATCACACCTTGATCCAACAAATGTTTCAACTGCTTTTGTTAGGGACCCAACGTCCCTAACCCCACATGTAGGTAGAATAATATATTTTCCATGTAATAAAGGACAATAATAATAAATAAGGCCTAGTTAATAATGTGAATAGGTCTAATGTAAGAAGACTTAATAGAAGTTTTCACTTCTAGAAAGATCTTTCTCTAGATTGTTCTTTTGAACATAGATTTAGTATAAATAGGAGTAGAAGGCATGATAAATATTTGTATTGAGAATTATTGTAATAAAGAGTTTATCTACTGAAGGTTTCCCCCTCGAAGAGGCAAGTGAACATTTATTTCTATTAATAAAGGTATCATATTTGGTGTTTCAGTTCTCTACATTTTGTTGTTCCACTGGATTTTCTTCAATATTTCTATTTTATGCTTATTATAATAGATATGGTACCTAACAAGTGTTATCAAAGCACTTTCCTTTGGGGAAACTGTGGGAATTTTTTTTCTAAGGTAGAGACATGTACTATCGATGTATTTAAAACAAAAAAATATGTCGTCCAATGGGTAAAACTATGGTGGAGAAGACTACACACAGGAAATACAAACGGTTTCTCAAGGTTGTCTAGAAACCAAAGTTTCACCTTGTTGTAAACCTCTATAAAACTCATTGATACCCTTTGAGTAGTACCAAATCATACATAATATGTACACGACCATCACTCCCACGTACTGTCAGGTATATCGGTAGTCGCCTAGGTCTCCTGAAACAACCCTAGATTAGACGATCAACCGCATGATTTCTATAGTGCCACCGAGCACAAAACTCAGGAAGATACTCTCTAGTACATGTGTAATCGAGTAGTATTGCTAAGGGTACAGTCGAGCCTCCTTAGTTGACACTGAGATATTGGGTTGATTAATACTATTCATCGTCACACGTATATTAGAGAGCTATAACACAGAGATAAACCTTCTTTGTGAGAACCCTGAAAATAATAACTAGGGGGAACATACAAAACAAGGAACAAAAAGGATATTTTGGTTGTGCAACCTTGCCCCTGCATTCTAGTTGCAAAATTACTACACATTTTTTCCTGTTAAGAATTTTGGAATTCCGACACTATAATATTATTCAAGTCAGAGTATAACTCTGTAGGAATAAAAAAAAATGTTTGGGTCCTACCACACCATTATTTGAGACCTATCCCATTGGATTCCTCTCTTCTCCATAATCATAATGATACCTATCATTTTTAAGCCTTTTTTTCCAATGGACCCATCCCCTTTCCATCACCCTTATTTCCCACTTACTCTGTTGACTTCCAATGGTTTCACTAATCATAATGGTATATATCACTTATCTACTTTATTTTCCATGGACCCCCCCCTCATCCCCAAATGGATCCCACTCACCAAGACAAAACCAATCATATTCTGAATTCTGACATCTCTATCATTGATGCCAAAGTGGACTACATCTATGAACAACTCAATAGCCAAATTGAAAAACTCAATTCCACTCTCAAATAATTCATTAACAACTTCCACGGTCCTTCCTCCTCTGACCCACCCCTTCATGTTGAAGGTGTTGACTCCAACCAACCTATGCACTGTAATTCCAACTCCCTACATCGTGACCCCTATCTTCCATAGAGTTAAGGTGAACAAATTTGATGTCTCGGATCCAACATTCTAGGTCACCAAAATGGAACACTAATTTTCCCTACATGGCATTACTGATGACTTGACCAAGCTTCATTACAATGTTCTCTATTTGGATCTGGAATGATGGTGATGGTTGCAATGGCATAGAAATGCACACCAAGGGTATGTTTCTTGGACACAATTTGTTGTTGAGTTGTATGAACGCTTTTACACATACACTTACCATTTAGGCCATCTGACCAAGTTGAATCAGTTTGAAACAATGGAAGATTTTATCATTTCCTTTGACCACTTGGATTTTCGAACGAAGGGCATGATAGATTCCTTCTTCTGGGAATTCTTTATCAGTGGCCTCAAGGATGAAATCCAAGATCAGGTCCTCATGGCTCACCCCTAGACTTGGTTGGAAGAAACCAAATGTGCCAAGGAGCCACAATAGGTCATCTTTTCCTTGAGCAGAAAACCCACTTTTGTACCCACCCTAAACCCCCAAATCTTTCCCCTCGGGACACTCCTGTGAAGGTCCAAAAATTAGCATAGGCAGAAATGGATGAACACCAACTCAAGGGTCTTTTATATAGTTGTGATGATAAATACTTTCCAGGGCATAAGTGTAAATAATATAAAATGTTATGGTATTTTTGGAGGATGTTTCTGATGAAGATGTTGAGGTTTCACTCGAGGAAGAGCTACCCCAAGAAAATGATCTTAAGCCACCCTCAGATCCTCCCAAAGTTGAATCCCTAATTTTTCTAAATGCTCTCACTAGCTTTTATGCTCCCCAAACCCTCAAGTTAATTGGCTACATAAAGCACTAAAAGTCAACATCCTATTTGAAAGTGGAAACACTCATAATTTCGTTCATCAACTCCTTTCCCAAGATATCATTTTTTGTATCCATGCGGTCAATAATTTTCAAATTATGATTTCCAATGGTGGTTCCATGAAATGTGGGGGGTGTTGTGAAAATGTGCACTTATAAATTGGCTAGTATTACTTGAAATTTCATGTGTTTTCTATTGACATGGGTGGTTTTGACATTGCACTTGGTGTTTAATGGGTATGCACTCTCCTCCCCATCACCATGTATTTTAAGTATTTAACCATGTTATTCCAATAGGAGGGGAAACAATATAAAATTCAAGGCATTACAACGGGCTCTCCAAAGATCATCAGTTCCCACCGCATCGAAAATTTACTCAAAAAAGGTCATTCCGGTATCATCTCCCAACTCCATTACATTCAAGCAATTAAGATGCCCTTTGTGCACCCCAACGTCCAATCTATCCTTTCCCAACACCACGTTGTTTTCCAAACTCCCCAGGGCCTCCCCCCCTCCCACAACGACCATGACCATTCCATTCCTTTAATCCTGGGTAGTGTTCCTCCCAATGTTCTCCCTTATCATCATCCCTTTGATCAGAAAAATGAAATTGAGAAAATTGTGCAAGAGTTGCTAGAAGCAGGTGTTATACATCATAGTACCAGTCCCTATTATTCGTTGGTAGTCATGGTCCTTAAGAAGGAAGGCACTTGGTGCATGTGTCCTAATTTTTGTGCTCTCAAAAAACTTACCATCAAGGAAATATTTCCCATTCCTATTATATATGACCTTCTATATGAACTCAGTCGGGCTCAATACTTTAATAAACTAGACCTACATTCTGGCTACCACCAGATACATATGAAAGAGGAAGACATTCCCAAGACTTCATTTCGGACTCATGAGGGTCACTATGAGTTCTTGGTGATCCTTATTTTATGAGAAGAATGAAATGAATACATATTATTATCAAAATATGCTTAACACAAAATAACAAATATACAATAACACTGGTTTCTATTCAATAAGGAAATAAGTTGAAACTGTAACATGCAGCGGAAAACAAGCCTGCTAGAATGGTGGCAGATTATCTTTGAGAAGAGATGTGACGGTTGTTCTCATTCACAAGTAGATGATTACAATGAGGCTCTCAAGGCCTTTTTACAATAAACAGGAATTTAAAAAAACCTAGTCATCCAAAAACCTAACCCTAGGAGGTGAAGCGCTAGAAGTCATGTGGGCTCTGTTTGGGTAAGTTAGTACATCAACTTCTCGGGGTCGTAACTTTTGCATACGATCTTTGTTTTAGGTGCACGATATCCCGTTGGAAAGGTATGTCTAAGGAATACACATGTTTTCATGTGGCTAGCCTTACACATATTGATTGTGGCGAGCCCTAAAAACGTTGTTTAGGGCCTCAAAATGGTCTCGGAAGTTAGGGACCTAAAAACTAGGAAAAAACTACCGAAGTGGTAAACTACCAAAATGAGCTAGTTGGAATAAGTGGGAGGCCACTGAAATCCATCTGGATCAATCCTACCCCCTTACGAAGCAATGGTCTCCATTGCGTTCAATGCCCCCATTAGATGAGGAAATTTTTGTTGAATTTGGCCCCAGGTGAGCCACTTGTTTTGGTGTAGGAGTTGCCCTGCTTTAACAACTCGATAAAGCTTGTTCCTTTGTTGGTGAGTACCCATGACCTTTTTTTCCACAATATGATCATTGGATTCATGTTGTATGCATTCGAGGTTGAGCTCTGTTGGTGTCAGTTGTTCTTCTATCTCTGAGGTGTCCAATAATGGTGGGAAATAAGGTCGAAGGAGATCCACGTTGAACACTGGGTGTAGGCCAAGAAAAATAGGAATGTTGAGCTCAAAATCATTATCATCCATGGCGTTGGTGATGGTGTATGACACATAATGGAGTGGGTGAAGCTTCCGATGGGTTCTGTTAAGGTGTTCTTTCTGCAAATGAAACCAAACATTGTCGCCCACCTGAAACTTATCTGGCACCCGATGTTGATCATGGTGCTGCTTGTACTTGTCATTGGACTTCTATAGGATATCTTGAACCTATTGATGGATGTGTTGGATCTGCTCAATGAACCGGGTGGCTTTGTCAGCTTCAGTTGGAGTAGGATATGAGTCGTTCGAGGTGACCGCAAGGGGTAGTGGAACATCTATGGGACCCAATGGTTGGAATCCCAACCCCACTTGAAAGGGGTTGTGGCCAGTTTAGATATGCAAGGTTTAGTTGTAGCTATGCTAGAAATAGGGAAGGCTATCATCCCATGTGTGAGGGTGCTTGGAATTATACATGTGTAGGATATGCACGATCATTCGATTTATGACCTCGATTTGGCCATCTATCTGGGGATGGAAGGTCGTGGATTTGTTGAGCTTGGTGTCCAACAGTGACCAGAGGCTCAACCAGAATGTGCTAAGAAATCGACTGTCCCAATCTAAGACAATGAATTGTGGGATTCCAAAATGTACCTAGACTCGTTCAAATAAGAGCTTGGCAGTGGCATCTGTTGTGATGCTCTTCTTGAAGGAGGCCAAAATCGCCATCTTAGAAAAGCGATCAACAACCACAAAAACACAGTCATTTCCCTACTTGGTGGACGAGAGGCTCGACATGTATTCCATGGAGATGGATTCCCATGGCCTGTCAGGAGTAGGAAGAGGGGTGTACAGGCTCTATTTCTTAGTGGTCTATTTGGAAATAATGTAGGCAGTGCAGGACCTGATATACTTTATGACCTCCTCTCGAAGTTTCAGCCAGTAGAAATGTTTCTGCAACATTGCCATTGTCTTTTCGACACTGAAGTGTCTTTCCATCTGACTATAGTGAGATTACCATATCATCTTCGCTCGCTCTCTTGATGGAACACAGATATGGCCCAGAAAACACAACAACCCATCCTAAAGATGGAAATTAGCGACAACTGCGTTTGCACCCAACATTTGGTAGGTGGTGGTGAAGTCCAGGTCTGTCTCATAGAGTTTGGGCCATCTAGAGGTCTCATGGACATAAGAGTCTATCACCATGGTGAGTGTCGTGACTGGTGATCTGCTGAGGCAATCAACAACATGGTTGGTTCCTCCTATTTAATACTTGATGTTGAGGTGAAATTGTTGCAAGTATGTGGACCACTTTTGATGGTAGTCTTTCTGCAATCCGCCTTGTGTCTACATTAACTGCAATGGCTTATGATCAGTGTGGATGACTATCTCCTTCCCAAGAATGTAATGTATCCATTGGTGAAAATCTTGCACAATGGAGTACATTTCTTTTTTGTAATTAGGGTACTTACAGACAACATCTGATAATTTCTCACTATGATAGGCCACGGGGTGGTTGTGCTGAGTGAGAAGGGCACCCATAGCATATTCTAAAGCATATGTCTCGATCTCAAAGGGTTGTTGCAGGTCTGGTAGTGAAATTAATAGGGCTAAGCACCAGTGCTGCTTCAAATCATTGAAATCTTGTTGTTGGGACCAACCCCACACAAATTTTGCCTTACCACCACCCTTGGTTACTTGGCTGAGGGCCCATGCAATATGGGAGAATCCTAACACTGAACATGTGGTAGAAATTGGTAAGGCCCAAGAAGATCCATAGCTTAGTGAGTGTGGTTTGGGCTGGCCAATCACAGATGACTTGGATCTTGGCTGGATCCACATGTACACCATGTTGATCAACAATGTAGCCCAGGTAATGGACCCTGTTCATGATGAAGGATCATTTTCCAAAGTTGGCATATAGCTTGTGTTGCCACAAGGTGTGCAAAACCTGCTAAATATGTTGCAAGTGTTCTTCCCAAGTCTTGCTGTAAATGAGAATGTCATCCAGATACACCACTAAAAAATTATTGTTGAATGGTCGCAGGATATTGTCCATCATCCTCATGAAAGTGGTTGGATCATTTGTCAAGCAAAAGGGAATGGCCAACCATTCGAAAAGACCTTCCTTTGACTTGAAGGCAGTATTTCATACATCTGTATGTTTTATTGGGACCTGGTGGTAGCCAGACTTCATCTCATCTTAGTGAAGTATTTGGCCCGAGTGAGATGATCAAGGAGGTCATTGATTAGGGGAATCAGGTACCGGTTTCTAACTGTGAAGTTTTTCAAGGCTTGGTAATCAATGCAGAGTTGTCAGGTTCCATATTTCTTATGTACCAGCATGATTGGGCTCCCGCAAGGTGATCATATGGGACAGATGTGCCCCTTATGGAGCATTTCTTGGATCTGATGCTTGATCTCCTCATTCTCTAATGGAGAGTAGCGGTATACTAGACCATTGGGAAACAATGCGCCGGTGGTCAGATCAATGAGGTTCTTGACCTGACAATGCAACTGTACTCTTGTAGGTGAGGAGAAGATATCTGAGTATGCTTCTACGACCTTATCCACTTGCTTCTACTATGTGGAGAGGTCATCCGCAGAGACCCTTGATGTGGCTGTGATATTTCATTCATTCTGAGAGTGAATCATGAAGAAGACAAAATTCCCCTTCTGAGAGATGACCTTCCTGCATTTCTTGGTAGAGATCAAGGAAATAACACTAGGTGGGACTGCCTTCGGTATCCTGTACAATTTCTTGTTCAAAGTAATAATAACACTACGAGGCCTAGAATCATATACAACATGGAATTTCCATAAATATGGTTGGCCCAAAAGAACATTACAAACTTCGAGAGGGGCAACATCACACAATACCTAGTCTTTCAAGGGCTTCATGTCGTATGATAGGTGACATTATTGGTTGATGCAGATGTCGCTTTCTTGGCAAAGCCATTCGATGGTGTAGGGTTTCGGGTGTGGTGTTTTCAGTAGGTTGAGTCAATTGACAACCTCTGCTGAGATGAGGTTCTTCTGGATATCACTATCAATGATGAAGTGCAGCGGGGTACCCTTCACCCACATTTTTGAATGAAAAAGGCGCTCACCTTCCTTTGGCTCATCTGGTTCACTAGGCTGGAGCTTGGTGGTAGCAATGGTAGCACTGGGTTCTGCATCAATGATTCGTCTCCCCCTTTCTAGTTCTGACTTAGATTCGAAACCTGTATCTGATTCAGAGCCTTTCACCTCAGCCACCAGCAACTTCTTTGAGTGGAAATCAACAGTGTTATGCCAGGGGCTCTTATGGAAGTCTCACCACTTCCCGGTATCTTTCTTTGTCTTTCTGGTGTCCTTTGCTTGTGGCCTGGACTAGTTGTCCTAAGGAGGTCCATCTTTGCTTTTTCCTTTGTTTTGCGATTTTGGGCTTCCCTTTCCTATATTTTTATGTGAGGGATTCCCAGGCCCAAATTCTCGTGTCTTTTGTTTGAGCTTCTGCTCCATTTTGATGACATATCGGTAGGTCGTGCCCAAGGATGAGATGTACATAAACTCCATTCGGCTTGGATGTATCTATGCATACCACCACGATACTTGAGCACCATATGTTTCTCATAATCTTTGATACCCATCTTGGTGCTCAAGGTATGGAAGATATTTGTGAACTCGGGCAATGCTTGGTCTCTTTCCTACCGCAATATAGTCCATTTTGTATATAGGTCGTCATAACTTCCAACAGGGTAGTATTATTCCTTAATAGCATCCTTTAAGGACTCCTAGGTGACCGCGACTGTAAATAATGAGTGTTCCTCTGTTTCCTTCTACTCATAGAAATTTTCCAATGAATATTTGACATGGGGAATGACTTTAAGGAGTGAAAAAGTAATATTTTCTCTATTCAAGAATTTATGGACAGAGAAATACCCTTCTAGCAGATTCAACCATTTGTCTACAACATCTGCGTCTTTCTGACCTTCAAATATAGAAATATCAAAGTTGATTTGTACCTTGAATGGGGCGACGCCTCTATTTGACAAAGACGCATCGCCTGTTGGTAGCCGCTAGAGGATTTATGCAAAACTATCCATCATCTCGTTCCTCTGTTGCATGTGGGATTACTCAAGCAAAATTTTGAAGGGGTCTCTTGTCCCAAAATCTTTCTTTTCTCCCACCATGAGAGGTCTCTTGGGCATGCAAGAGCTTTTGTCCTCAACATAAACAAACTTGAGACCTAATTCTTTGTACCTTGACCTCATTGGGGACATGCATTAAGAACGACAACGAGCAGACGGCTCTAATACCACTGATTCAGATTTTATGAGAAGAATGAAATGAATACAGATTATTATCAAAATATGCTTAACACATAATAACAGAGATACAGTAAAATTTGTTTCTATTCAATAAGGAAATAAGCTGAAACTATAAAATGCAGTGGAAAACAAGCTTGCTAGAATGGTGGCGTCTTATCTCTGAGAAGAGATGTGAAGGTTATGCTCATTCACAAGAAGATGATTATAGTGAGGCTCTCAAGGCCTTTTTACAATAAACAAGAATGTCAAAAACCCTAGACATCCAAAAACCTAACCCTAGGAGATGAAGCGCCAAAAGGCATGTGGGCCCCGTTTGGGTAAGTTAGTACAACAACTTCATGTGGTCCTAACTTTTGCATATGATCTCTATTTTAGGCACACGATAGCCCATTGGAAAGGTCTATCCGAGGAATACACATGCTTCATGTGGTGATCCCAACACTTGTTGAATGTGGAAATCCCTAAAAATGTTGTTTAGGGCCTCAAAACGGCCCCAGAAGTGAGGGACCCGAAAACTAGGAAAAACATGCCAAACTGGAAAAATGCCAAAATAAACTAGTTAGAATATGTGGGAGGCCATCGACATCCATATGGATCACTTGTTCATTCCCTTTGGTCTCTGCAATGATCCCTCCACTATTCAAAGTCTCATGAATCATATCTTTCATCCTTTCCTCCATCACTTTGTGTTATTTTTCTTTGATGATAATCTCATCTATAGTAAAACTTGGCCATCCCATCTCACCCATGTGGATCAAGTTCTCCATCTCCTCTCCAAGAACAAACTCTTTCTCAAATAGTCTAAATTCACTTTTCATGCCTTTGAAGTTGAGTACCTGGATCATATTGCTAGAAAGGATGGTGTCCAGGTGCATCCTAAGAAACTTGAAGCTATGCAGAATAGGTATCGCCCTAAAAATATTAAACGTTTGCTTGGTTTTTTGGGTTTAACGAGATATTATCACAATTTTGTTCAAAATTATGGAAAAATTGTAGCTCCCCTCACAACTCTCCTTAAAAGGAATTCTTTCATTTCGACTCTAGCAACTGACCAATCATCCGAAGCCTTGAAAGAAGCTATGTGAACTACTCTTGTATTGGGACTACCTGACTTCAACAAGACCTTTTTTGTGGAATGTGATGCATCAAGGAGAGGGATAGGGGTAGTCCTCATGCAAGATGGCCTACCTTTGTATTTCACCAGCAAACAGTTATCAGAGTGGCATTTGGGCCAATCAATCTATCAAAAGGAAATGTTGGCTATTTTGCAACCAATGGATCTCTGGTTCCCTTATATATTGGGGAAACACATCCAAATTAAAATGGATCATCAAATAATTAAATATTTCTTGGAACAACAAATTTCATCCCTAGAGAAACAAAAATGGGTGACCAAGTTGTTTGGTTATGATTGTGAGATCATCTACAAGAAGGGAAAAGAAAGTGTGGTGGTTGTTTCTATCTCTCAACGATATGAAGAAGACGGGTCCATATTTTCCCTCTCATTCATTTTAGTATATTGGATTCAATATGTTCTCTAGGAATGTTGGTAAGACCCTCTACTTTCCAGCCTAATCCAAAAATTGCAACACGATCGCCAAGATTCTCCAGGTTACTCTTGGCATAATGAAGAGCTTCACTATAAAGGTTGCATGTATTTAAGAAAACAATCGACACTTAAATCCATGGTGCTCTTTGAGTTTCATTCTTCACCTACAACTGGGTATTTAGGTTTTTCCAAAACTTATGAATGGGACAAACATTCTTTTTTCGGGGACAATATGAAATAGGACATTTGCACCTTTGTGGATGAAAGTGATAATTTTCAACGCAATAAGGGAGAGACTGTCAAAAATCCTAGCACACTCCAACTGCTTCCGCTTTCACTTCCACCTACTATTTGGACAAATATTTCTATGGATTTCATTGCTAACTTACCTAAATCAAGCATAATTCAGTCATTATGGTGGTCATGGATCAACTTCCCAAATTTCTCATTCATGTTCTCTTTAGCACCCATTCACAACCTCCACAGTGGATCAAGTTTTTATGGATAATATATTCAAACTCCATGGCATGCCTCATTCTATTGTTTCTGGCAGTGATCCAACTTTTACCAACAGTTTTTGGCAAGAATTATTTAGGCTTCATGGAACCCAATTTCATCTCAACACTGCCTATCATCCATAGACTTATTACTAAACTAAAGTAGTCAAAACATGTTTGGAAACATATTTGAAGTGTTTTGTTTCAGACAGATAAAATCAATGCGTTCAATGGTTACCCCTAGTTGAATAGTGGTACAACACCTCTGTTAAAAACCAAATATCAAGATAGCATAAAAAAACCTCAGAATAAGTATTCAACACCTTGACGAAGAGATAATTTTAGATAATAAGCCTCTTCGAGGGGGAAACCTCCTTACAAACCACATAAATCTCCAAATACAAGATTATTCCAAATGAAAAGGTCTCCTTGGTATATACATGATACTAGGAGGTACAATTACAACTAATGGACCCAAGATGACATAAATAAAATAACATTACTAATGTAATATGCCCCAATTAAGGGGTAATGTGCCACTATTTAGGGCTTAACATGACCCACCCCTTCAGAAAAGTGTTTTCCATAACGCTTGAGTAATTATGGATTCTTATGTATAAAAGAGTCATCATCCCAAGTGGAATCTTCAGCAGGTAGTTTCCTCCACTTAATGAGATACTCTGAGATGGATCTATACCTCAACTAGAAAATTCTCATGTCAGTGATAGCTTCAGGCTCCAATATGATTTTTCCTTCCTCATAAAGTTCTCGAAATATAGTTTGAACTGGGATCTTGTCACCTATAACCTTCTTTAAGCATGAAACATTGAAAATTGGGTGTAATCATGAAGATGCAGGCAACTCCAATTTGTATGCCATAGTACCAATATTTTGCAACACCTTATAAGAGCCATAGTACTTTGGTGATAATTTATTATTCTTCTTAGCTTGCTTGAGGGAAATTTGTTTGTATGGTTGTAGTCTTAAAAATACCCAATCCCCTACTTTAAAACTTCTTTCACTATGATGTTGATCTGCTTGTTGTTTCATGTGATTCTGTGCCATGGTCAGGTTTTCCTTTAAGAGTTGGAGAACTTGTTGTTGATGCTCGATGTGATCTTCCACTCCTTGAACCTTAGATTTTTATTTTAGAGAAGAAGTGATGGAAGGTGGGTGATATCCATAGAGTGCCATAAATGGTGTCAATTTTGTTGCAGTATGAAAGGAAGTGTTATACCACCATTCTGCCAAGGGTAACCATTTGAACCATTGTGTTTGTTTATCCGAGACAAATCAACAAAGGTAGCCTTACAGACATTTGTTCACTATATCGGCTTTTCCATCAGATTGAGGATGATAAGATGAGCTATGAGCCAATTGAGTACCCAAAAAAGAAAATAATTATGTCTAAAATTGTCCAGTGAAGATGGGATATCTCTCACTTACAATAATATTTTGGCTTCCATGTAGCTTTTGAATTGTCTCCATGAATGTGGTGGCAACTGTACTAACTTTGAAAGGATGAGAGAGTGCAAAAAAGTGTGCGTACTTTGACATTCTATCAACAATCACCATGATGACACTCTTTCCTTCAAAATTTGGTAACCCTGTGATGAAATCCACGGAAACCTCCTCCCAGTGTTGACTTGGGATGGATAATGGTTGTAAAAGAACTAGGGTCTTAATTGTTTCCACCTTATTTGTTTGGAAAACCAAGCATTTTTCCACAAAACCTTTGAACATTAGTTTTAAGCCCATCCCAAAAAAATTCCTTCTTGACCCTATGGTAGGTTTTCAAAAATCCCAAGTGCCCTCCTACTGGAGAGGTGTGCAATTCCAAGAGTACCTTTTGTTTGAGTTGGGATTTCTTACATAAATATAAATGATCTTTGTACCATAGTGAATCATTTTTCCATGTAAATGTATATGATGCAGTGGAATCTTGTTGCAACTTTTGAATGAGAGTCCACACATTTTCGTCATTCTTCTATTCATTGCTTTCTTCTATTATCCAATCGAGTTGTATGATCGAGATAGCACAAAGAAAGGCCTCAACATCTTCATCCTTTCTTTACAGTGCATCTGACACAAAAAAAATCTTCCCTTTTTTGTAGATGATTTCAAAATCATAACCACACATCTTGGTAGCCCATTTTTGTTGTTCTTATGAAGATAGTCTTTGTTCCAAGAAGTATTTAAGACTATCATGATCTGTTTTGACCTTGAAGTGCCTACCTATTAGGTAAGGGAACCATTTCTTCAATGCATATAGTATTTCCATCATTTCCTTCTCATAAATGGGTTTGTGTAAGTCCTTTCCCTTGAGTAGCTGACTTTTAAAAGTAAGGGGCCTTTCTTCTTGCATTAGAACAACACCAATGCCATTTCCTGAGGCATCACATTCCACAATAAAGGTTTTTATGAATTCTGGTGTGATCAAGACAGGAGCTTTGCACATCGCCTCTTTAAGTTGTTCAAAATCTTGAGTTGCCTCTGGAGTCCATGAAAATGCATCCTTGTTAGTTAATTTCGTTAAAGGTGTTGCTATTCTTCCATAGTTCTGAACAAACTTGTGGTAGTAACCTCTCAAAACCAAAAATCCTCTAAGATTCTTCATTGTTTTGGGAATTTTCCAGTCCATCATGGCCTTAATCTTGTTAGGGTATACCTTGACACCTTCATGAGATACAATATGACCCAAATACTCTACCTCCTTCACCCCAAAGAAACATTTGGATAGTTTGGCATATAGTTTTTGCTCTTTTAGTAGTTGTAGCACCTTGTCAACATGTCAAACATGATCCTCCCAATAATTTCTATAGATTAGTATATCTTCAAAAAATACTAACACACATTTTCAAAGGAAGGGCTTGAAAATGGAATTCATGAACCCTTGAAATGTGGAAGGCACATTCGTAAGGCCAAAAGGCATGACCAAAAATTCATAATGGCCTTCATGAGTTCATAATGTTGTTTTTGGGATATCTGCTCCCTTCATTCTAATCTGATGATACCCTGAATGAAGATCCAACTTTGTGAAATAGATTTCTCCATGTAGTTCATCTAACAATTCATCAATGACGAAAATGTGAAACTTATCTTTAATAGTGATCTTGTTGAGATCTCTATAATCTGGACACATACGCCATGAGACCTCTTTCTTGAGTACCATTACCACCATTGCAGAGTAAGAACTTTGGCTAGGTCTAATAATGCCAGCCTTTAACATTTCTTCAACCATATGCTCAATTTCACTCTTTTGGGCATAAGGGTATCTGTAAAGCCTGATGTTAGGAGGAAAACTCCCAAGAATTAGGTGAATAGCATGATCATGATTTCGAGTGGGTGGAAGACCTATTGGAATATCTTCAAATACTTTGGAATTCTTATCAATGATCCCTTGGAGATCTAGGGGAATAGATGGCTTAGATGTTTTAAAATCTAGTGAGCATAGTTATACAATTACACCTTGATGCCCCTTTTTCAATAATTTTGTCATCCCATTAGAGATCATACCTTACTGGGTTTCCCTGTGATACCCCTAAACTCAATTGCCTTTCCTTCAAATGAAAATTTCATGAAAAGTTATTGAAAATTAAAATCCATTGTTCCCAATGATTGTAATCATTGGAATCCTAGTACGACATCAACACCACCCATGGGTATAACAATCATGGGTATTTGTCCTTTAGATTTGTGTGAGAAGCAATCACCTTTCTTTTTACAACATTATTTTTTAGTCTCTTTTACAGTTGTAGGTTAGTTTTCTTTATTTTTTTAGATTTCCATTTATTTCATAATTCAAAAGTCTCTTAGTGAAAGAAAAGAGTTCTATAGGAATCCTAGTATTTTTCTTATCAAAAGAGCCTTTATTTTTTGAAGTTGTTTGCTTGTGATCCAAAGAGTAAAGTATATTATTTTTTATTTTGAAATCTGAATATTTGCAAGTACATTTCAGTTTTGAAAGTTAACTTAGATAAAGGAAAAATCATTTCATTTAGTGCTTATTTGTGTTACTTAAATTATCATTAATTTATATTTCAATTTCATTGTAATTTACTTTCATTTACAAGCATTTTTTATTCAAGTTAGTTACACCACATATTCACATATTACCACACCTTAAGTATATTCTTGGTTCATGCTACTGAGCTCAATTTAATAATGAACTAATTAATCTAACATGTTTATGTCCACTTGGGCCTAAAAAGAATATTGTAGTTAGGTTTGGACTTTGGGGATAGGCATTCAAATAATTCTCCTTAGTCATTTCACATTGAAACATAGAAGTCGACTATTAGGGTACTTTCAAAATATTTTTTGTTGGACATGGTCATATATTGTTTGGTAATAGGTGCACTCTTTGGAGTGGATAAAGCTAATGTTTAGAACAAATATGTTATTGAGACTCCTTTCTCTTTCACTACTAAAGATCCTTAGGTCGTTAGATTTCATCTTGAAGGAAAGGAAACATGTTACATGTACCTATGAAGAGGTATCTTAGTGGCCATTATACTAGGTATCATTACCCAGGTGACTCTCATAGGAGGGGGCACTTGAGATATATTTCTTCGGTCCATTCTGATTTTATCACTTAGTTTCTCCTAGTTATAACTATCTCTTTCGTACCTACACTCAACCACACGGGGACCTTACTGGTATACAACTGAGAGGGGAGGGGGGGGGGTGAATTAGTTGTTACTGTGCTTAAACAATT
>ML776670.1:3337743-3411124 GCA_009831015.1 Picea engelmannii | reverse complement strand
ATATTTCTTCGGTCCATTCTGATTTTATCACTTAGTTTCTCCTAGTTATAACTATCTCTTTCGTACCTACACTCAACCACACGGGGACCTTACTGGTAGACAACTAAGAGGGGGGGGGGGGGTGAATCAGTTGTTACCGTGCTTAAACAATTATACCCATTTTAAACTCATTACAGAACACTTAATGATGATCACAATAATTTAGGGAAGTAAGTAATAGAGTATTCAACATCAATCACACACATGAAGTATCTAGAGACAGATATTCTTGAGGAAACCCATAAAGGGAGAAAACCTCTTCTTCTTAATATGATAAGTATTTTTTATTTTCTATACATTATCATTCTTATGAGCACCCACTCTTTGTGAGGCTACCACCTCTTTTTTACAAGCTGCAACTTGTTGAGAGCACCAACTCTCTGGTTTCTCTAGCACCCACTAGAAGGAAGCACCAACTCCCTGAGTGTTCCAGCACCAAATGGATAGAAGCACCAACTTCCAGTCACACAGACACCACCCTGTATAAAAGAGAACAATATTTATCCCTTGCACCACCCTACCACCCTGGTTTTTCTGGCTACAACCAGATGGAAGCTACAACTTCATGTGTTCAAGCACCCACTTGAAACTCTGAGGACGACAGTCTTCCCTAGCACCACCCTACCACCCTGTGATATAAATCTTTGCTTGCTGAAATTTATTACAGTGATACAACATTTATCAATGACTTACCAGTCTCATCATTGTTCTGCTACACTGCTCTGCTCTGACTGCATCATTATCTTTCTGCTCGCATCTTCTTGCACTTTATGCTCTTTGCACCATGTTTGTTCTATGCGCTATGCCTCCCCTCTACACTCCCTCCCTTTGTTCATGTTGTATTCTACATTACATACAGTTCAACATGTTTTTCAGAGAAACGACGCCTCTCTCTGTCAAGACATTATACTTTTATTCTTGCTCTCATCCTATGTTACACTCCCATCTCCAACGCTCAAGTCAACCATCTTAGAACACTCATTTCAAGAATCTCGGAATGCTCAAGATACATCATTCCATTGCTCCAAAACAATCATTCAACCACTCAGGACCGATGATTCAGTTAGTGTAACTGAATCGTAACTGATCAAGAAATCAAGAGATGAAATAGTAACCCTTCGATCATATTTTGTTTGATCAGCATCGTTGGTGATTTGAATGATTGAGATCTTGTTGGAGGATGAAGCCAGAGATCAACAGTTCGAGTTACATCGGGTCCTCATTAACTAGCACCGGGCGCAAAATTTCTCTCCACATGATCACTGGCTATGACCACACGCTAATCAAAAAGGTGGTTCGCAACTTTGCACTTTAGGGATTTTGTTGTGAGTAACCCAAGATCTCCCAATTCTTGATCTCTAAAGTTCTGAAGTGGAGCTTAGCAGCACTAGCTTCTTCCTTCACGTGACCACCGATGGTGACCATACACCTACTCAAAAGGTGCTTCGCAATCTTGGTCTAGTGAGCGTTGGCTCCCATTTATTCGATATGACCTTGGGCGATAAACTTCACGTGACCATGCGATTGCGGGTGCGTCCAAAGGTGGCTTAAAACAAACTACTTTTTGCCCCACAATTCACCTCGAGCCTCCATGCATCCTTTCTCCAAAATTGTGGTTTTGATTGCAACCCGCCTTCAACTTTTTAAAGTTTATGCATCTTCAATCCCCGCAATGCGACAGGATCGTCGATCTTACGATCTTGACGATGCTCCTATGTGGACAATTCATATTTTTCTTTCACGATCTGTGGATCAGATCCAACCTCCCTAAATCAATGGCTGTGATTTACTTCATGATCCAGGCTCTAGGATTTTCAAATCTCAAACCCTGCTTTTCTTCGTACACCAATATTCTAGAGTCGATGACCTATGAACACTTGTCCTTCTCAATCGACGGTTATCCCTCTACTTCAGGAATTTGGCCTTTCAACCAGATCGATGGTTCTACAGCCCCTTCCTCGATCAATGGTCGAGATCTCCTTCTGGTCTTTGGACTTTTGAAATTTCAAATCTCAAACTTACGCTCTGGATCCGACGACTGAGATTTACTTTGGATGATTTGACGATTGAGACTATATTTTGGCTCTTCGACTCTCCAGACTTCAGAAATTTCAAATCTCAAATTGACGCTCTGGATTAGACAACCCAGATTCTCTTCAGATGATTTGATGCTTGAGGTTTTCTTCGGATGATATGATGGCTGCAATCTTCTTCGGATGATCTGACAGTCGAGAATTTACTTCGGCTCTTCGGCTCTCCAGGCTTCGGGTATTTCAGTTCTCAACCTGAAAATTAAAGTGAGATTTTTCTGGAGCGTAACCTCCTCACATATTTAGACCCGAAACGAATAATAGTCATTTGATCAAGGTCTTAGATCAATGGATTGATTTGTATGCGATGTTGTTTACTTTGGATTAAATCCAACGGCTCTCCGTCTTTGATTATCCTATCCTTCCACTTAAGGTGATCTGACGGTTGATGGGTATTCGGATAATCATAATCTCAGGTCTTTCATATTATCCTGTCCTTCCACTAAAAAGTGATCCGACGGATGATGGAGATTCGGATACTCGAATTCTCAAACCTTGTGCCCCGTTTAACTTACCCTTCAATTAACTTGATCCTACGGCTGACAAAAATTCGGGTGATCAAGATTCTCAGATCTCAACCCTTGCTTATCCTGTCCTTCCACTTAACGTGATCCAATGGTCATCACATTTTCTCTAGATCCGATGGTCCTTATTCATTTCGGATTTTGGGCTTCGGGTAATTCAACTTTCAAGTTGCCAATTCTTTTGAAGTGAGATTCCCCGAACGGTAACCTCCTCGCAACTTTTGATGTGAACCAGATGTTGTTCATTGATCATGTTCTTAGATCGATGGCTTGATCTATATTCGGTGTTGTTCTTCTGGATTAACTCCATGAGGTGACTTCGACCCTCGTCCTTCCTCTGAACACTTCCAAGCCTCTATCCCTCCTGAGCTCGATTCCTTCTGCAAACTCACGGATTCTAAGGAATCCTGTGCATGCTCCTTGCAGCCTTCATGCTAACCTCTGGCTATCTAGAAACTCCAACTCTGTGCCCTGTGCTCGTCCTCCTGATCTTGTAGACAACAATTCCTCATAGTCTAGTCATTTCTGATGCTATCATTGTTGCTTTTCTTGCCATCAATGACAAGTACACTCTTCCTGTAAACATGCCAACACTTACTACCCTTGTTGTTGGTCAATTGGAAGGCCCTTATCCATAGACTATGATTTTTAGGAGTGCATCTAGTTTGTCTTATAGGATAGACTCATTTCTCTTTACAAGACAGAGCTGCTTGAATTAGGATATATTGATTTTGATCTAGACACACTTATGCCCATTTTTTGAAATTGATCAATTAGATGTTGTTTACATGGGGCTTGACTTAAAGATTCCTACAATAATTTATTAATATTTTCCGGATCTTTAAGGGTGCATCAATGTTGATGTCTTTTTGATTGATCTGTGCTTGCAAATTTTCCATGACAAAATCCTTTTCCTTAAGAGAATCATTCAAGCATGCAAGTTTTTCCTTGTTTGAAATCTTCAAATTATGGATCTTATTTGTTAAGTTAGAGACATGGATATTGCATGATGTCATTTTCTCTACCATGTCATCAACATTATCCTTTTTATTGGAGAGATTCATGATCTTATCATCATCATCTATAATATGGAAAATGTATGATAGTGGCCTACTTAGAGAGGCTTTTCTGCAAGTTCATGTTGTATCTTTTTCACTTCAAGGAGATGATCATTAGAAAACTTAGCCTTTTCCTTCTTTAATCCTTCCAATTCTTTAAATATTTGAGAATTTTATTCTCACAATTTTCATTTGTCCAAAGTTGGAGCATATTTGTCCTCATGAGTAGTTAGTAATTCCTTAGATTCAATATGCTTAGCTTGATGATTTTTTAGTTTAGACTTCATAATAATGATTTCTATGTCTTTGGAGTCTAGCAAACTCTTTATACTTTCTGTGCTATTGGATGTGTTAGCTAAATAAATGATTTTATTTTCCAAATATTTCACTTTAGTTACTTTGACTGTGTTGATGATTCTCTCATACTTTAGCTAAGTTTATAAATAACTAACCAGAGTTTATAGCCTTTTAAAATTTACTATTGATTGAATCATCTTCCTAGAAACCATTCCACCTATCTATTCGTGTCACTCAATCATCTCTATATTTTTTACCTAATGTAGATCAACCTGCACAAATGTAGTTTTTTTTTTAGACTTGTTATACTCCCCAAAGGCTCGGGTGGTCAAACTAACATATTGAATTTTTTTCTCTCATGGTCACTGGATGCTTGAAAGCATGGGATAGTAGGATCATATATCACCATTTTTGCTCCTTGAAAAAACTTCAAATATCTTTCTTTCTCATTCAATTCACAGATTTTTACAAAGGGATTTTTCTTGCTCTCAACTTTAGCTTATAAGCAAGTTTCCACTAAATTTTTCAAGGATTTATCACTTGTAGTAGGATTTTGAACTATAGGCATAGGGGAAGAAGTTATTGCCAACATTATCTCACTTTCCATTTTAGGTTGTAAATCTGCTAAGGGAGTGTTAACTTCCTATATCAAATCTTCTTGTAGGATTGTATCAGACCCATCATATGTATATTTGATGATTTGTTTGGTTCAATCTTGAGTCTCCCCTTTTATTAGATATAGATCACCTATATCCATTGCTTTAGGTTCACTCGACTCTTCATTATATTTCCTCTTGCTCAGACAAAACTTTAATTTCCAAAGTGTCGATATATTCAACCACCTATTCAAATCCTCTTGATAATTGGTATGCTTCTATTTTACTATAATTAGAGTCCAGAGTATTGGAATCATGATAGTGGAAATTGTGGGTCTTGTTTCCATTACTGCTCTAGTATTCAATCTAGTCTTTTCCATTTGCATTCTTAGTAGGTATTGCACTTCTTCCTATATGTCTTTATTATCCATCATTTCAATTTTAGGATCAACATGATGAGTGTAAGAAAAGGAATTTAAAGAAACACATTCCTTTGATACAATGTGATAAGGATCATATTTTCAAATATTTCCTATCTTGAAACCAAAGGAAGAGTTCATTTTACTTAGAGTATCAAGGGTGGAATTACTCTTAACAACAAAGGAGAATACCTGAGAAGGCAAAGCAAAGGATGAATTTTGATTTTTTGAAATAAAATGGAGATGATCAAAGGATATCCTTTGTCTAAGATACTCCAAAACAAAAACCTTTGATGGGATATTTGTTGGTAATAGGTAAGGTTCAAATTCACAACCATACACTTGGATGGTTATACAATCCCCGTATAAGTACCAGTCATCAACTCTAGTTTGTCGTCTCAATTGGAGGATGCTTCAAAATTCATTGGGCATCCATGGGGGTGATTATCCTTGAAAAATGGCATGAGCATAAAATATAAATATATTTGTGAAGTCACTAAACCCTCCTCTTGACTCAGTTTGTATCACAAGAGAACTCCATTCGACTATTGGAAGAGGATTACCCTATTCATTTATTTTTTTCAAATTTAAACCATTCATGCTAAAAACACAACAATAAGTATACTAGGTATTACTAGTATTAGAACATTTTGAGTTCATGAAACTCACACCATTGTTCATGTATGTCATTTTATAGGAACTTTGCATAGTGATACATTACTAGGGGTAGACCAAAAGGAGGATAAATTTCACTCATAATACCCAATATGACCTCATAAACCACTGAGTCACAATCATACCCTAAAATCAAGAAATCATGGATATGGCCTCGTGAGAAAATTTGTTAAAAGTAGAGGTTGGTAGTGGGAAGGTCAAGTTAGGATTTGGTATTTCATCACGCAAGTATCATTGAAGAATTTTCTATTTCTTGTGGGAAGGCCAACTATTTACTTTAGTGACCTCTTCTTCATTGACAAGATATTCACTCTATGGTAAGAGGAGCATGGTTCATATAGATTCAACTATGATAGATAGTATTTCGTTAAAACCATTTGAAGGGACCAAGGTGTGCCTAAGAGGGTTATATAGTTTTGAGAGCGCCTCGACAAAATTGGGTGAATGAAAATTAGAAGGAACTACAACTTGAGCCAATTGGCTCAACATGGCCAAAAACTAGTTATAACTAGCACAAGAAACATATCTAGTTGACTCACACACCTTTTCCAGATAACCCATAGAAATGCACGTATTGAAAAAGTCCCAGTTCAAGTCTACTAAGGATTCGGAGTTTGTTGGTGGATTTACAAAGGTACTAATAGCCGAAGGTTTCCTTCATGGAGACATATTCTACCAAAATTTTGGGCCAATCTTATAGATAACATGAAGTAATGGTTGGGAAACTTACCCATTTAAACAAAAGTTGCAACATACTCAAAATTGTCCCTTTCCAAGCTAGTGACTTGATTAAGAACTCCATATTAAAATGGTGAAGCCAACAATTAAAATAACCCTTTCCAATGTTAATTTTTCATATGATGTCAGTTTACCTACATCATATGGAAATTACTGCAATTTATTAGAAAGTATCTTGAATGCATGCAACATTAATGAAAGAAATGATGGAAAATAAATGCAAAAAAATCATGTCGAGGTTGCCCCATAACATAAAACCAATATTATTTCATAGCGGTTTGGAACCCATAAAGCAATTTTGAAAACCATTTTTTCATTTCTCTAAAAACATTTTGTCTGCATGTGTCATCCCATGGTATATTTCAGGGGATAGTTCCCTTGCTATCCATCAAGAACTTATTTCTTTGAAATGAATATGGGTCGTTAGATCATATTGTATATCTATCATTAGATATTTCAAAGAAGAAAGGCTTTGATATAAAATGGGAACATCTTTCTTCGAAATGAATATCCACCGTTAGATTAAATCCAATGATAACTATTGGATATTTCAGAGTGAAAAACATCCATTAACCATATATTACATTGTCCCTTGAAATTTTCCTTCGTTGTCTGATCTCACAATTTAAACAAAGTTCAATATTTCAGAGTCAAAAACTCTATTAACCATCAATTTCTTCTATCACTGAAATCAAACATGGGCCATCCAATTGCATCTGCAAAAAATCTCATAGTCAGATAATAATCAAACACCAAAATTTATAATGATAAGGCTTATATACTAGATTGCATGATTTCATGTGTAAAAATTTGAAACATTTTACCTTGCATGAGGGTTATAACCAATAACAAAGAATTACAATCCTTACAACCACATGTAAATATAAAATGATACAATGAGTGTGATTCAACCAGACCTTGTATACAACACAAACTATAACAATTAGTTGAAGAAACATACATAAAATTTGAGATTGTAAGCACGAAATGTGTCAGATAATATGAGAATAAAAAATCTGTCACAATTATAAAATATGTCACATAATATCATAGTGAAAAATATCTCAGGCAATATCATAATAAAATGTCACATAATGAATGTCTAATTTAGCATCCTCTTAGTAACATGTTTTTGTTTATTTGTACATACTAGTAAGAACTAAAGAAAGGTTGAGAAAAATATTATTCTACATTTTCTTGGTCATTCAATTGATGACTTAGACTAAATGTTCACAAATTGTGCTATCCATCAACACCATTTCCCAAAATAATATTGAGCATTGAAACTTATAATTTAATATGTTAGTATCAATTCAACATAAAAGTTATTTTTTTATGGAACATTTTAATATATCTCAAGATAAAAAAAATCAACATAAAAAATTGATAACTATAATCAACCTCATGACCATGACTGATGACCTCCTCACCATCCCCACCCTCGCCTCCATGACCACTCTTGCCATCATGATTAATGTCATTGATGGAATCTCTCTTTGAAACACTATCTGTATCTTCTTCATTTTGACCTTATGGTAACAAATATATATGATAAATGTTAACAAGTCTCAAATTGGTAATATATCTTATAATATTTTTTGTGTTTCTTCATTTTCACCTTATGATAAAAAATATATATGGTAAATGTTAACAAGTCTGGAATCAATAATATATGTTACAATAAATTTAAAATTGCCTCTATAAATGTACCTATACCATGATTATAACACTTGATTTCCTAGTCCCGCTATGCTTCAATTATACCATGGACTTGTAGCCCTCTTTTGCAGCTACTCACAGTTAGTCTTCAATTATGTATTCTTCTCCATATTCTCATAACATTTTGGTTGTTAACATTGACAAACATAACACAATTGGCATCAATATAGAAATATACTCAAATATGATATCATCGTTGCATAAATGACTTCATTTCATGTTGACTTAGATGTCATGTTTTAACATTCATGCACCCTCTTGCACCAAGGTGTTGGTGACTACATTTATCAATTCTTTCCTTACTAGCCCTTTTAGTGTCCTTCAACCTGTTAAAATATTCATATATTCATTTATAATAATTCTATCACAATCAATAACTTTTAGGGGGGATTGAATTAATACCTAGTAATTTTTGGTATTTTCTTTGATTTCTTGAGCCATTTTTTCCTTTGCATTGGCTCTTAGACCTACCCACTCTTCTTTAGGTATTAAGGAAGGATTATCATAGTGATGATTATTTTCTAGATTCCTTCATAATGTGTCTCATACCTCCTGACATTCCATTTAATTACCTTAATTTTTTTTCCACATAAAATTATGATTTATATTTGTATTAAATATAAATTGTTCTTTTACATGATAATCAGCAACAGATGCCAAAATACATCTAGTGACAACCTTTCCCACTGCATAAAAAAACATGAATATAATAATAACCCAAACAAGAGCTATAATCTCGCTGCAAAAAACTTTAAAAATCCCCCAGAAAGGATATAATCCAGAAGAAACACCAGTCAAACCCATTCCAAATGAACAGATGTTGTTAGCGTAGCCCGCTAATCTCCCAAACAAAACAATGAAATGATAGTTCATGCGATAGGCGCAGTACTACTAGAAAATATCTAAAAACATGTGAGGACCCTCATGATCCTCTTAACATTGAAAATATACAATCTTCCCAAGCACCTTAAGGAGCGTCTGCTTCTTTGTTTTCTTCTCTATACACATTTGCGAAGGATATTTTTTGGAAAAGATTGATTAGTTCAATGATTCGATACTTCTAGCAATCCAGAGAGACCACCTGTAGGCGTCCCTTGCCCCACAACCAATCAATGATGATATTAGAATCCCCCTGTACATGAAGCTCCTGAATAGAAAGCCGAGAATCCAGAGTGAGAAGGGCCCAAGTGATGCGGGAGCATCATCCACGTCAAGCCAGCCAACACGAAAGCAAGAGACAGCTGGACAAGACAACATAGTTTATTTTTGAATTTCACCTTGAAACTGTTGCGCAAAACATTAATGTGCTGATTTAATGAAGCGCACTATGTATATTGTAATAGACCTTGAGCGGATAGCTCACATCCTTAGGTAGATGAGGCATTTAATAGATTTAATGCAGGTAGATAGGAATTTAATTCTAGATTTGATAGCTTTAGAGATCGAGAGGGAAACAGAATATATACACCCTCCTTTGTACATTGTAACATTAATTGATTATTATGAAGATGATTATCAAGCATTATGAAGAGAAGAGCATGCAGAGAAGTGTATGATGAACCTCCATGTACAGACATTGAATTAATAGAAAATCTTTGATTCAATTCCATGGTTGTGTTACTCTCTGTGTATTGATGATATTATGCTCATGAATGTTTGCTTCTTGTCATACATTTGCTTTTATATGATGTGTATGTGGTTTCATGGTTGAATTGAAGTCTGTGAGAACAAGGAGTTAGTTTCAATTGTTTCTCTATCTTGAACCAGAGAATTCCTGCAAGGAGTGCAGTTGAATCGTCCGCAAGGAGTGCATTGACGGAAGGGTTCAGATAGAGGTAACTTTTGTTCTAAGTTCTCAGAAGTGCATATTTGGCACCAGAGCTATGCAAGCCGTGCGCAAGATGGATGAAGACTCGAAGTTGTGATTCTAAGAAAAGGGATAGAAGGATTTCTGCTGCAGGAGTGCGCAGGATCGAAGACTTCAACACTTAGTCGTGTTTGAATATTTTCCGCAGGGAGTGCATGCAAGGAGTTTCCGGAAGGGACTCAAAAGCTGGGAGGAAAGCTCAGGAAGGATAAGTCTTCAAAGTTTGTTGAAGGGAAGAAAAGAGAAGTTACGTGAGCAGGGTGAAGTTAAGAGGTGCAGGTTGGCGAATCCGTCTCGTGGAGAGACACTTCTTGTTCATGGATTGCGCAAGAAGGGAAGTGGACAGTCGGTATTCTCCGAGGAGAATCCATGAATTTCTGTAAGTCGTTGGATCTCTCAGAGTTGCAGGAGGTCTACAGTGTAGGAGCGGAAGAAGGTTCGATGCTCGAGAGAGCAGGAGCCGTCGATCAGGATCACGAGGAGTGTTGGTTCTACTCATGGATCGACAGATCAAAAGTTCGTAAGGTAAGACTCCAAATTTACCCAACGGAAGTCGCGAGAGTGTGAGGTGTGACATTCTGACAGCCACGTAAGTAGTGTGGGCCACAGGTGATAGTGGGAGACAGGTGGCAGAAGCCATTGGAGATTCGGCGTCTCGAGTATCGGAAGTCGACGGGGAAAGTAATTAACCTCATGAGTGGCGAAGTCGCGAGTCAGCGATAATCCAAGTATCGGAATCTCAAGCCTCAGAAGTCGAGGAAGGAAACATTTGATCTCGCGGGTGGCGAAGTCGCGAGGGAGCGAGACCGCGAGTGTCGGCATTTCGGTGTCTCGTGAATCGGAGGTTGAAACCTTAAACAATTGGCATTGAAAGTCACGAAGTTGCGATAGGGCGAAGTTTCGATAAGGGAAGAGAGAAGTCAGTGTTGACTAGTGCATCGGGTCTCGAAGATTTAAGATCCCGGAGATAGACCGTGAACTCGCGAAGCTGCGAGTTATGATTTTCCCAACAAGTAAATAAAGGGGAAGTCAAGCGTAGAGAACTGTGGGTGCAGATATTTCGATTGGGAGATAGAAGAACATATACGTTCTTTGGGCCAAGGAGAGAGAAGGTCCTGTGAGCGAGCGAGGAGTTATCGGAGGAGGTAGCTAGAGCACTTGCGTCAGAGTGGTATCAGAGTGGGAATTCTTTTCTTTCTGTAGCAGAGAAGAATTACACCATGCCACCCAGAAGAGAAAGGCAGTCACCAGATCCTGAAGATAGGGAGGTGAGAAGAAGAGGCAGACTGGCAGGAAATCCAAAAATGGAGCGGAAGATGAGAGATCTCCGAGCAAGGCTTGAGGAGATGGAGACAGCACAAAGGCACGGAGTTGGTGCTGGGGATCTTAGTGATTCTTAAGTTGAAGAGGAAGTTGGACATGAAGAAGAGGTCACAGCAGAAGATGCATCAACCAAGCGGTTGATCAAAGCCATTGCCAGGATGGGTGCGAAGGCAAAAATGGACATTCCAGTCTATGAAGGGAATATAGATGCAGAAGAGCTGTTAGATTGGATTAGAGCTCTTGACACATACTTCGATTATGAGGATATCAAAGAAGATAAGAAAGTCAAGCATGTAGTTACGCGCTTGAAGGGACATGCAGCACTATGGTGGGACGAGCTACAAGATGACAGACGCTGCAAAGGCAAGCAAAAGATAAAAAGTTGGGATCGAATGATCGCGAAGATGAAGGCAAAGTTCATCCCAAGGGACTATCAAATCACTCTGTTCAGGCGAATGCAGAACCTGAGACAGAAACTGATGACAGTCAAGGAATATACTGAAGAGTTCTATCGACTAAACATCAGAGCAGGTCATCAGGAGAGCAATGATGAGAAAGTTGCAAGATATCTAAATGGTCTGAGATATGACATTCATGATGAACTGAGCATGCTAACCATCCGAACGGCGGAAGATGCTTACCAATTGGCTCTGAAAGCCGAGGAGAAGCTGAGCTGGAAGCAAGGTCAGCGAGAGCGAGGCAAAAGCTAGCCAAGAGGCAAGGCAGTCACCCAGAACAAATACCAGAAGCCCAAGGAGGAATGGAAGAGACCTCAGGGTAAGGCTGAGAGAGGTGGAACCTCACAGTAGAGGCAGCCACATGTTGAACAGAGAGGAAAACAAAATGATCAGCGAGGTGATTATGCTGACGCAAACACTCTTCCTTGTACTATAGGTCGGGGTAGAGGAAGAGGAGGAGTTATCACATGTTTCACATGTGGGAAGAATGGGCACAAATCCTATGAGTGTCCAGAGAAAAAGAAGGATGCAAGGGAAGCTCACATCACTAAAGCGCAGAGACGTGATGCTGAGTCAGAAGACGCAAAAAGCGAAAGATCGCTTGGGATGCATAAAGTCCTTTTGATGCCTGAGAAAGAGATAGAAAGCTTAGTGCAAAGGACTAGACTGTTCAGAACAACTTGCAATACCAAAGACAGGAAATGCAAGGTCATTGTGGACAGTGGAAGCACAGACAATCTTGTTTCAACATAGATGGTGGAGAAACTGGAACTGGAGACGACTGATCACCCGAGTCCATACAAAGTCTCGTGGCTACAGAAGGGACATCAGGTAAGTGTCACCAAACAATGCTTGGTTGAATTCAAGATAGGTGGGTATAATGATAAGATCTTGTGTGATGTTATTCCCATGGACGTATGTCATTTATTGCTAGGTAGACCATGGCAATATGATAGAAATGTGATTCATGATGGGAGAATGAATACATATACCCTAGAGAAGAATGGGAGAACCCATACGTTGCTTCCGATAAAGGATAAGGAAGTGAAGCCGGAAGTAAACAGCACAATACTTCTCATGAGTGGGAAGGAACTTCTTACAGAAGTTGAGAAGAACGAGGATCCACAATTCTTTGTTGTCAGAAAGTCGAGGATTGTTCTGACTAGAACAAGAGTGGATGATTTGTTGGATGAGGTTCAGGAACTGCTGGAAGAGTTCGCTGACATCATTGTGGAATAATTACCTCATTCGTTGCCACCGATGAGAAGTGTGAGTCATCACATAGACCACATACCAGGAGTTAGTTTTCCGAATAAAGTTGCATACAGGTTGACGCCATAGGAAAATGAGGAGGTCAAGAGGCAAGTCCAAGATTTGATGGACAAAGGTTTGGTTAGAGAGAGCTTGATTCCATGTGTTGTTCTGACAATACTAAGTCCGAAGAAAGACGGAGGCTAGAGGATGTGCACCGATTCAAGAGCGATCAACAAGACAACCATCAGGTACAGGTTTCCACTGCCGAGAATGGATGATCTGATGGATTTCCTGAGAGGGGCAAAGTATTTTTCAAAAATAGATTTGAAAAGTGGTTATCATCAAATTCGCATGAGAGAAGGTGATGAATGGAAGACAGCCTTCAAGACAAATGAAGGATTGTATGAATGGCTAGTCATGCCATTTGGCTTAACGAATGCGCCAAGCACTTTTATGAGGCTGATGAATGAAGTCCTGCGGGAGTTCATCGAAAAGTTTGTCATTGTTTATTTGGACGACATACTGATTTACAATAAATAAGAGGCTGAACACCTAAAGCATTTGGCCATTGTGATGAGAAAGCTACAGCAGGAAAAGTTGTTGATCAACATGAAGAAATGTTCATTTATGCAGACACAACTCATTTACTTGGGTTTTGTTATTTCGGCAAATGAATTGAGGATGGATCCGAATAAGGTGGAAGTGATCAAAAATTGGCCACCACCAAGAAATATTTTCGAGGTGAGAAGTTTCCATGGTTTGGCTAGTTTCTACAGAAAGTTCATCAGGAATTTCAGTGGGATTAGCACAGCGATGATGGACACAGTTAAGAAGTGGCATAAGTCTTTTCATTGGAAAGAGGAGGCTGAGAAAAGCTTCAATCTGTTGAAGCGGAAGATCACAGAGCAACCATTTTTGGTGTTGCCAAATTTCATGAAGACATTCCAAGTGAAATGTGATGCTAGTGGGTATGCCATAGGAGCGGTCTTGAGTCAGGAGGACAGGCCAATTGCATATTTCAGCGAGAAGCTGGATGAGGCAAAGCTGAAATACTCCACGTATGATAAGGCATTTTATGCTATCATACAAGCACTAAAGAAGTGGAGGCATTACTTGTTCCCAAAAGAATTTGTTCTGTATAGTGATAATCATGCATTACAGTTTGTGACTCAACAAGAGAAGTTGAATCAGAAACATGCAAAATGGGTAGAGTACATGAAGAATTTCACATTTGTAATTAAACACATTTCAGGTACTGCTAACAAAGTGGTTGATGCTTTGAGCAGGAAATGTTTGTTGCTGCAGGAATTTCGAGTTAAAACCTTGGGTTTTGAAAATCTCAGGGATATGTACGCAGGAGATGCAGATTTTGCAGAAGCGTATGAAGCAGCTGAGAATCCAATTCTCAAAGATCAGAGCCCTTGGATAGATTATATGATCCAAGAAGGATTGTTGTTCAAAGGCAATCAGCTGTGTATTCTGAATTGCTCCATGAGGGAGAACCTATTGAAGGAGAAGCACAATGGTGGTTTAGAAGGACATTTTGGCCACGACAAAACATTTGCAAAGTTGAGCGAAGCATATTTTTTTTCGGGGATGCGTGCAAATGTTAAGAATTTTATTGACAGATGCAGAATTTGTCAGCATTCGAAGGGAAGAAAGCAAAATGCAGGTTTTTATCATCCATTGCCCATACCGGAGAGGCCGTGGGAGGCAATAAGCATTAATTTTGTATTGGGTTTGGCGAGGACGCAAAGAGGAATTGATTCAATCTTTTTGGTTGTGGACGGGTTTTCAAAGATGGCACATTTCATACCATTCCAGAAGACCAGCGATGCGACTCACATCGCAAACTTGTTTTTTAAAGAGATTGTTAGACTTCATTGATTGCCGAAAAGTATTGTTTCGGACAGGAACACTAAATTCATAGGGAATTTTTGGAGGACGCTATGGAAGAAGCTAGGAACTAATCTAGCATTCAGTTCTACGTATCACCCTCAGACAGACGGACAGACAAAAGTGGTCAACAGAAGTCTGGGAGATTTGTTGAGAAGCTTGGTGACAGAGCACCATAGCAGTTGGGATAGTGTATTGTTGCAGGCAGAGTTCGCATATAATGATTTAGTGAATCGGAGTACAGGTAGAAGTCCATTTCAAGTTGTGTATGGGATGCAGCCAAGAGGAGTTTCTGAATTGCAAGATTCAGAACAGACTGCGACTAGCAGTGCTAGTGCAGAAGAGTTCGTTGAGGCGATGAGAGAACTTCACGGCAGAGTGAAGCAGGGACTGATGGATTCAAATCAAGAGTACAAACGCAGAGCAAATCAACATCGGAGACAACTTCAGTTTGAAGTTGGTGATCTAGTTCTAGCACACTTGAGGAAGGAAAGGTTCCCAAGGGGAACATACAATAAACTCAAAATGAAGAAAATCGGGCCATGCAGAGTCCTTAAGAAATTCAGAGAGAATTCTTACAAGATTGAGTTACCAGATGGCATCAGGATATCTTCGATATTCAACATTGCAGATTTGTATCCATACAGGGCTAGAGAAGAAGAGACTGGAACTGAGGAACCAGTGTTCCAGTGGATGAATCAATTGCCAGTAGCAGAGCAACCGCAGATGGATTGCATACAGGACAAGAGAGTGGGTAAAAAGACCAGAAGAAAAGAATACTTCGAGTATCTGGTCAAGTGGAAGAATCACCCAGTGGATGATGCTAGCTGGGAGACTGAAGTGATGATATAGAAGCATGGATAGACCATGCAGGAGCTCATGGACAGGAGCCCATGAAATTTTTCAATCGAGGGAGTATGATGCAGGAGCATCGCCCACGTCAAGCGAGCCAGCACGAAAGCAGGAGACAGCTGGACAAGCTAGCATAGTTTCTTTTTGAATTTCATCTTGAAACTGTTGCACAAAACATTAATGTGTTGATTTAATGAACCACACTATGTATATTGTAATGGACCTTGAGCGGATAGCTCACATCCTTAGGTAGATGAGGCATTTAATAGATTTAATGTAGGTAGATAGGAATTTAATTCTAGATTTGATAGCTTTAGAGCTCGAGAGGGAAACGGAATATAGACACCCTCCTCTATACATTGTAACATTAGTTGATTATTGTGAAGTTGATTATCAAGCATTCTGAAGAGAAGAGCATGCAGAGAAGTGTATGATGAACCTCCATGTATAGACATTGAATTAATAGAAAAGATTTGATTCAATTCCATGGTTGTGTTACTCTCTGTGTATTGATGATATTATGCTCATGAATGTTTGCTTCTTGTCATACATTTGATTTGATATGCTGTGTATGTGGTTTCATGGTTGAATTGAATTTTGTGAGAACAAGGAGTTAGTTTCAATTGTTTCTCTATCTTGAACCAAAGAATTCCTGCAAGGAGTGCAGTTGAATCGTCCGCAAGGAGTGCATTGACGGAAGGGTTCAGATAGAGGTAACTTTTGTTCTAAGTTCTCAGAAGTGTAGATTTGGCACCAAAGCCCTGCAAGGCATACGCAGGCTGGACGAAGACTCATAGTTGTGATTCTGAGCAAAGGGATAGAATGATTTCTGCTGTAGGAGTGCGCAGGATCGAAGACTTCAACACTTAGTCGTGTTTGAAGATTTGCCGTAGGGAGTGTGTGCAAGGAGTTTCTGGAAGGGACTCAGAAGCTGGGAGGAAAGCTCAGGAAGGATAAGTCTTCAAAGTTTTTTGAAGGGCAGCAGAGAGAAGTTACGCGAGTAGGGTGAATGGAAGAGGCGCAGGTTGGCAAATCCGTCTCGTGGAGAGACACTTCTTTTTCGTGGATTGCACAAGAAGGGAAGTGGACAGTCGATATTCTCCAAGGAGAATCCGTGAATTTTTGTAAGTCGTTGGATCTCTCGGAGTTACAGGAGGTCTACAGTGCAGGAGAGGAAGAAGGTTTGACGCTCGGGAGAGCAGGAGCCATCGATCGGGATCACGAGGAGCGTTGGTTCTACTCGTGGATCGGCAAATCGAAAGTTCGTAAGGTAAGACTCCAACTTTACATAACGGAAGTTGCGAGAGTGCAAGGTGTGACATTCCGACAGCCATGTAAGCAGTGTGGGCCATAGGTGATAGTGGGAGACAGGTGGCAGAAGCCATCGGAGATTCGACGTCTCGGGTATCGGAAGTCGATGGGGAAAGTAATTAACCTCGCGAGTGGCAAAGTCGCGAGTCAGCGATAATCCGAGTATCGGCGTCTCGGGCATCGGGAGTCGAGGAAGGAAACATTTGATCTCATGGGTGGTGAAATTGCGAGGCAGCGGGACCGCGAGTGTCGACATTTCGACGTCTTGTGAATCGGAGGTTGAAACCTCAAACAATTGGCGTTGAAAGTCATGAAGTCGCGATAGGGTGAAGTTCCGATAAGGGAAGAGCGAAGTCAGTGTTGACTGGCGCATTGGGTCTCAGAGATTTGAGAGCCCAGAGATAGACCATGAACTCGTGAAGCTGCGAGTTCTGATTTTCCTGACAAGTAAATAAAGGGGAAGTCAAGCGAAGAGAACTGTGGGTGCAGATCTTTCGATTGGGAGATAGAAGAACATATACGTTCTTTGGGCCAAGGAGAGAGAATATCCTGTGAGCAAGCGAGGAGTTATCGGAGGAGGTAGCTAGAGCGCTACAATATATTCATCAAGTAAATAATAGCATAAGCTACTCAATAAGTGCTAGATATCAAGTATAAAATACAAGAGAAAGGGTAGCTAAATTCAAGATGAAAAGCCAATATTCTAGCACAAAAGATAAGGCTGTTGTAAATACTTGTCTGCAACAAATTATATCAGACTTATGGACATAAAATTCAATGTATTACAGCAAGAAAAAAAGCCACCAAAATCCCCTCAAATGTTTCCAAAAGGTGCTCTAGGTCAAGGAGAGTAAGTGTGCAAACTTTGAGCAAAATCCAATGGTTGATAAGAAAGTTATTCAAGCAAATGATTTAGGGTTTCTACATCCCTAATGGATGAAGATGAAATTTTGTAACATCAGCAAGAAGTACCCCCTGGATGGGGATGCCCTAGTGGCTGTGAGGTTCCCAAGGCACAAGGAGTACAATCCACTTTGGTCGAAGTAAAAATGACCAAAATTTATTATTTCTCCAATGCAAAAAATTATGATTAGTGCCTTTACTATTGGGTTGATGGAGTCAAATAAAAAAAGAGCTTAGATAAGCTACCTCCTTGGGGGTGTAATCCCTTTTACTTCCTAAGGCAATTTTCTCTAGGCTAGGGTTTAAGCTAAGAAGTTGTATGCCCTTATACTTCTCTTAGGAAACCATTGTATAATCAATGAGATGAAGCAATAAATTGATGAAGACTATGGTGGGAGTGTATTCCCATTTACTTCCCACCTAGCTCCTAGCATAACAATACTTGAATTGAATAAAATGATAGCATAATAGTATAAAATCATACCAATATCAAGAGAAATGCCAATACAATCCACCATAAGAGCTAGAAAAGAATCATCCAAGGTCAATGCTAGACTTCCACCAACCATTCACCAATATATAGCTATAAACAAGTGCACAAGATATGAAAAGAGCCAAGTGTGGTGCAAATTTCAGACCAAGGCCTCTCACAAGAAGGAGAGTTATGTTTAAAATGAGATCTTATGATCTCTATTTATACAAAATGTAGCTAACATAGTTTGTCCACAAATTAAGGAGTAAATCACAAAAATAGGGGTCAAAAAACCTAATATTCCCCCCTTAAGAAAGTAATATTAAACAATTCACTTAAAATTTCACTTTTTGCACAAATAAAACCCTAATTTAGGAGGACGTCATCCCTTTAGGGGATGCTTTGCCACTTTGAGGAAGTCGTTGGTGTTGGAGAAGCATGGATAGGCCTCCAAAGGCCACATGTCAAGAATCTAAGCACTCTCATCATGGTGAAGACCCTTCTCCTCCTCAAACGTCCATGTGTCAAAAGAGTGGCACCTCACCACCATGCCCTAGCCCAAAAGCATGATGTCAAGATCAAATGTAGAACGTTTTCACCCTCCTGGGAAAATCATTTAGCAAGTGAGGGTTGGGCTAGGTTGTCCAATTCATCATCAAGGTTGTAAAAGTATGATCTCTCTCATCTGGTATGTGGGCCCCTGGCATCCAACTTGTGGGATTGTATCCCCATGGAAACCCAAGCTAGGATTGTTCTCCCAAAACTGTCCACCAACTAGGTCCTGCAAAGACAAATGAACACGCCCTCCAAGGATCTCAAGTCATAACATCATGATAAGTGAATCCAATCAATAAATAATCCATGTAAGCATGTGCATCAAATATCACTATATAAAACAATTGACAACTCAAATACATTATGTGACTTGTCAAGCTTAAATATGGGAGGGTTGACAAGGTGTCCTATTGGGTAGATCTTGCCCTAGGTCAAGGAGAGTTTCCAAGAGGTACCTCTCTAATCCATGTAAATTGGATGAAGTGGATGGGGTCAAGACTCAATGGGAATAGGGCTCATGACATACAAGGGGTCCTAGTGTCTCATTAATGGGTGCCTTTGTAGAGGGTCTGTGGTACCTTCATCCGCAATGCACTTTTTCCAGGCCCATCAATTTTCTTTTGTATTTCTTTCTTTATATTTTCTTTCATAATAACATAGGGAGAGATTGAAGGTCACTACCCTAGTGTGGTGACCAGGTGATGACAATGTCATCCACAAACACCTAATGGAAATGAGAAGTTTGGATCATGATGAGACCCCCTTTCTCTCATCCATGCAACTGAGAGCCATTTCCTTGGTTTGGTGACCAAATGAATGACAATTTCATACCACTAGATATCCATGGACATGATAGGTCATCTCGTGATGAGACCTCCTATCCTTCAACTAACTTTTCAAGCATTTATTTATTATATTATGGGTCCCCTTTATTCAAAGATAAGCGTTTCAATGCTTTCTTGGGTGATCCCTGGGTGAAGCATCTGGAAGGTTTATATAAGAATTTTATATTTTACCCAACACCAACCCCTCTGGGCCTTTATCCCCTTCTTCCTATATAATGAGGGACAACCCCTTCTTGGGTCAATATACCCTAAAATCCAAAGAGATAAGGAAATGGAAGGGAATAATGATGGAAAGTGGTAAGTATGGTTGGGAATAGTACGATGGATCATTAAGGAAGTTCCCAATAGCAAACCCATCCCCAAGGAAAACCACTTACTATGGAACAATGTCAACCACCAAGGTGAAGTAGGGAAAAAGGCATAATGTCCAAGCACATATAATGAAATATAGAGAAATATAATATACAACATAATCAAATGGCCTAAATATTGAAATGGTGCTCACCATAATACTGATTTGTACCTCATGGAGCAAGGCCCACTACCTTCCAGAAGTCAGCTGGTGTGGTGGATGTCATCTGCAAAACTATGACCATCTGTGGTAGTGAGTGGGTTTTCCATATGTGCAAAGGGTACTGCTCATCATGTAGTCTCTCAACACTCCATCTATGCAACCTGAGGGCCTTGATACATCATCTCCTTAGTTATCCACAAAATGGGGATAACATATGGATCCTACTTGGGGACATGTGCTCGTCGTAGAGTGCATGAGAACCGCAACATATCATGGTAGACCTGTTCTTGCAAGGAAACATAAAACTATCAAGTTCATGATGGCCTACTCATCCTTGTTCTCATTTTATCATAATCAAAACCCATTAAACTAGAAAAAGAAAATTTTGACATTTTTCAAAAAATTCTAAACTAAGCATGAAATCAATGTGCAAGTGGAGGAAAATGAAAATGAAATGCATCTAAACTAGTATGAGCAATCAAGATTCAAAATGCAGGGAATCAAAATGACTTACCTACTTTGCTGGGGCACGGGCCCTAAAGAAGTCATGTGACCTAGATGTGAGGTTGGAGGAGAGACCCATCTACTAGTAATGGCATCTTTCTCCCATCTAGTGTTGTCAGATAGTATCGTTCTTTGTCAGAATTATTCTTGATGATGTAAGGGCCAGACCATGAATTTTTATCTTTCTATTCATATCTGTATTTTCCCTTTCTTTTGTCCCACATGAGCATAAGACTTCCTTCATCGAAATCGATGCAAGTTGTATTCTCATCAGATGGAGGCTTTGTGTGGACTGTATATTTCACGATTTCTTCATGTTTCACATCTTCCTTCTTCAAAATTTGGATAGACCCTAGCTCATTCCCATGGTATTTTTCAAGTTTGTCTTTGTATTGATATGTCCATGGAAGAAGAGTGTCTATGGAGTCCTCATGCATAAAAGGTATCTCATATGGATCATACTCAATGGTATGTGGGAGTACATCATAATCACATTCGATGGCATAATAAGGAACATCAGTATCCATCACGTGTCTATCAACTTTCTTTCGATTGTATAGTATCTGAAACTGTCATCCCCCATAGGAATGTGTGCATGGGTCAGATCCATGCTAAGGAAACCCCCAATGGAAGTAGACCAGCTCCTAGATAAAATCATCCCCCAAGCGTTTGGAATGTCGATCACTACTATGTCCATGAGAATGATGATATGTGGAAAATCAATCAAGAAAATATGAACATCCTCACATACCCTGAGGAATTTGACCTTTCTAGAGTCAATACCACATACATTTCCATAAGGTTGGGTTATCTTCAAACCAAGTTGTTTCATTACCTTTAATGATATGACATTTTTTTAGGCCCCTGAATCAAGCACGCAGTTTTTCAAATGGAGGTCATTCATGCCTAATGAAAGATAGAAAGGAAGGTTCTTGTCCCTTGGTCGATCGAGATACATAGTGTTTAACATGACGGGAGGATCCTCCTTCTCGGATGACACCTATAAGATTTTCAAAATTTCCCTTTTTACGGAAGGGATCTTACACATCTCCATCATTGGGACCATCGTATTCAGTTTTCCAAACATGTTTGCAACATCTATATTCAACAGAATGTAATATGTAGGAGTTGGCTTAAGAAGAAACTCACATATTGGCAGTGGAGGTTGTGGAGCCACCTTTTCTACTGTTAGAAGAGGAGAATCAGGCTGTAATGGAGGGGTTGAAGCATTTTTTCTTCTACAGGTTAGAATTTCCCTCCTCCTTAATTCCTTCCTCTAATCATTTGTTAGTTTATTTAAGGCCTGGATTCTCCCCTCTCTTTCTCCTATTCTTATGGCTTCATTGATCTGTTCTTGATTAACCTATTCATCATTGAGATTGCAAATAATGAAGTTTATATCATCAGGAAAATCTTCATCTTGTCGGGGGCATTCATCTTCCCTGTGGGGTTCTTGGTGTTATCACAAATTCTGGTATGGGTCGTCTTCTCTCCTAATTCGATCCCATGGTACAAAAGGGAGAAGAGGTGGGATAAAGACCCACTAAAAGGTGATCATCCATGGCCTGTGCTAGAAGCACCCAAGCGCATATCTCAGAAAATCTCATTCTGGGCTCAAAGTCAAGCGAGAAAGCAAAGATTTCTTTTCAACGACCATGATTCGTCGAGGAAGAAGATCGATGATTGGCGGGAATTCGTGATTAGCAAAGTTAAACAAGATTTAGTGCAAGAGATAGCACCCATATTACACGATTTTATCTGGGTTGTCTGATCCCGTAGTGACAGGTGGAAAATTGTCGGTGTTTCGAGGATCGACATTTCGGGGTTCTCGACAACAAGTGCATCATGGATCCCCGATGTGAGAATTCCTGAAAGGATCTGGACCATTGATCAAGGGAGGGTCTCATTCATTCGACCTCAGGGATACGTGGCATGCGTTTTAGTTGTTTCGACATTTCGGCTACCGAGACTTTAAAAGACAAGGGATCTCACATCCACTGCATCTGGAATCGCCGAAACACAAAATGCGAAAGCCCACAGGAGTTGGGCCCATGGTCCTAGCGCATGGTCACAAAGGAAACAAGCCTAGGGAAAGGGCGCCAGCATTTATCGTGTGGCAAGGTGGGTCCCGAAACACCAAAATCATCTCAGTCGTCCAACCAAAGGGACGTGTGGTGCACGATCAAGCCCGGTCACCATTTCGGCTACCGGGACTTTGAACTACAGGGAGTCACTCCTTCACTTCGTTAGGAAACCCTAAAATGTGAAGTGTCAAAAGTGCCTTTGAAGATAGGTGCAGGGTCATGGCCCGTGGTCACTTGGGGTAATAGAAAGAGTTGCGCAAAGGGCCAAAGCATCGGGTTTAGCTACAGGAGGGGTCACCACGTTCTCCAGGTTCCAATTCAACTTGGCCTCGATCTTGATCCCTGCTAGAAGTAAATGAAGGTGGGAGGAGGTGGTTGAAACCTCGCCTCACTCCTTAAATGTAAGGCATGAAGGTTCTGGCAGGCAGTCTTCCCAAGGTCGCCCTGTCGAGAGATTTCCTAAGAGCCATGCTGATTCAATGTCCTTGTATGATCAGATGAGCCTGTACACACTATTTTGGAATTTAATGGCTCAGCTACCCTCCTGCTGCCACGGTGGTGAATTTCTCTGAGTATATATACTCAGTTTTGTATTTTTGTAAGCATCGATGGTAGAGCTAAGCTCCCGATTGTAAAGTTTTAATGGACATTATGGTTCCCTAGTTATGTATCTGTATGTGAAATTTCTTGTTTAATGACAGTCAACTTTCCCATTCCATCTAGTTTTCATCTCATACTAAGGGAGTTCATGATTGAATGATTCATATGAATCATCGTGACTGTGTTATGATAAAGGTTTTATTGTAGCACTGTTATATTCTCCAGTGTTTCTACAATTTGAATGTAAGAAGTTTTTGTGTTCAGGTTTTCCTTCTACAGGTTGTTAGAAGCTCGATGCCTATAGCAGACCTTTGCATTTCCTCATAGAAGTCTTCCTCCTTCTCACCCTTACTACAACCTACTGTCTAAAGTTAAATCAAGACCTCACCTGCTTGTGCATGTCCGTCCTAGTTTCAGAGTTAGAACGATATTGTTCTGAGTTTGCTTCCATTTGATCACCCTTTATAAACAAATCGTGACATAAACTGATGGGTGTCGGGCTCTGCTCCTACTGCAATCCAAGAGTGAATTATGATTCTAACATTTTTGGCGTCATTGTCGGGGACGAAGTTGAAGGTTTTTCCTGGGATTGAATGACATTGAGCCTCTGATTCTGAAGGTGCATCAGGCATCAGAGTCCTACAAGATTGCTACTATGCACCTGGCGACTCCATTGTGACGAATCCATTGTGGCAGACCTTCTATTTCAGTTTTGGCTTCCCGAGGTAGAAACACACAGTCTCATTCCTAGCTGCCCTTGGCAGCACCTGAAGCAGATCCAGAGAATCTTATTAGAAAGGAAAAAGCCTACAGAGAAGGATCTTTTGCTGCTGAACTAGGTGTTTCTGATTATTTTCCATCTCCTTCTGTAGAAACTCCATTTTTTGCTTCCCATGTCCATGTCATACCTTCTGCTGGAGTTTCTAGAACTTTGACTTTCGGGAGTGTTCCTGTTGAGTTTTTCCCTCCTGGTCTGGGATTGGAGGGAGAAATCCTTGTCACTCCCCTCTCCCCTGAAGTTGTACCTCGGCATAGACCCAGGACCACAGAATATTTTCCCACTCCTAGATTTACCACCCCTCCTCTTATTACTGTTGTTGCAACTATAGAGAGAGAAATGTCTGCTGACTCAAACCCTATAGCCTTCTTTTTGAACCCTCCATTGTTTCCCTTTCCACCTGGAAGCTCAGTTCTAGTATCCCATGTTCGGACCCCTTCTCCTCCTAGTTCTCCTCCACCTAATATACCTATGGTAGGTGCTAATCGCCCTGGTAATAGAATGGATGCCATAGTGGCTGCTAGATATACTCCACTTGTCCTACCTCAGCCCTTGAATCCTGTCTCTGCTGGACATTACTTGAAGTACATGCCTAAATTCACTAGAGAGGAAGTGTAACACCCTGTTTCCCCTAGTCTGTAAAAATAACTATACTGGCCAAGAACTATGGCAAACTCAAAGATGTGAATGTGTGATTTGAATGGACCTTAGTATAAAAGGTCGACAATTGTAAATAATGTTATGAATATATGTTGTAGGATTGTTGAGAGGGGGATGTGTTGAAAAGATACCACGATGGTTGTTGAAAGGTGGTGGAAGGCACCTGGAATGGTGACGTTAACTTCCACCAAAACCAATACCATATTTGGTCTTCACTGGCTCGAAGATCAAGAGTAGCTCGCTGGCCCCAAAATGAATTACTTGCTAGGATTGGTAGGTGAGGAGGCTCCTCAGGAGTTAATGAGGAATGGGGGTGAACCGCCCATCCGTGGAAGCCTCATGCCTGACCACCGTGGGGAATTCCGTGCCACACGCAACCTCGCCAGAAGAGAAAAGGCAGGAAAGAAGTGTGGAGAGGGGGCAGACGCAACAGAGATCACAAGAGGGAAAAATTGGAAGGACTCTGGAAAAATATACAGAGTGATTGATGAATAGGGAAGAAGGAGAGTAACCTTCGTTCTCGACTTCTGATGAACAAAAAATCAGTCTCAAAGCATCGTGGTCTAGCTCGGGGGTGGCTAGTGGTAAATCCGTTGGGAGTCGTTGAGCCTATGGTTGGGTGGAAACGAGCACCCCTCTCAGCAGTTACATCACCTGGTGTTTTCTGATAAGTTTTTATATATTGTGTCTTGCATTGAATATCTTGGAATGTATGCTGATAGTTTGAATACTTATAAATGGTTTCTGTGTAGAAATGTTTGCATGGTGTTTTGATTAGAAATGGTGGTTGCATGCTTATGTTGGAATGACCACACTCGGCTCATATACATACATATATCTGTGTGTGTGTGTGTGTGTGTGTGTCTTCTTTTCTTGAGACAATTGTCCCCCTTATTTGACTCGTGTGAGGCCTTGGTTGACCCTCCCCACAAGAACCTCTTTTCGGGTTAATTCCCTCCCATTCCAGAGGCGGGATAAGTTCCTAGAAGAACTAACGTCTTAGTAAACCTTTGAGTTTGCTTTTACCTATCACAGAAGTTAATAAGCTCGGTGATTTAAGAAGACCTTTCAGTATGGTCTTCGAACCTAGTGAAATTTGCCTGAGGACCCGAAGGAGGATTTTATGGCTTAAATCTTAAAACCCTACATGAGGAAGAGTGGTCCTCTTAGATCTCTATGTTTCAGTGTTTAAATACCCAGAATACCCAAGGGCGAGTTCCCTTGCACTCACAAGTCCCAAAATCCCGACTTGCGAAATCTTGAAATGGCTTAGTGCATATAGATTCGGCATTTCAGTGTTTCGGTACTCGGAATACCCAAGGACGATATCCCTTACACTCATAAGTCCTAAAATCTCGACTTGCAAAATCCTATAATAGTATAGTGTATTTTAGAGTTCAGTGTTTCAGAGTTTCAACTCCCGAGAAACCTAGGTGCGAGACCTCCTGTTCTCGCATATCACGAAATCCCGATGGATGAGAACCCCCGAAATGACAATAGTGTGGATGAGTTATGGTGTTTCGGTGTTTTAGCACTCGGGATACCTAAGGGTAAGATCCCTTGTACTCGCCAGTCGCGAAACCCCGGAGTGTGAAACCCCGAAAAGGTATAGTGTGACTAGAATTTATTGTTTCTGTGTTTCATCACCCAAGATATCTAGAGGCAAGTCTCTTGTACTCGGTAGTCCCGAAATCCTGACTTGCAAGACCCCAAAATGACAATAGCATGGATGAGTTATGGTGTTTCGGTGTTTCAGCACCCTGGATACCTAAGGGTAAGATCCCTTGTACTCGTCAGTCGCAAAATCCTGAAGTATGAAACCCCGAAAAGGTATAGTGTGACTAGAATTTATTGTTTCAGTGTTTCGACACCTGGGATATCTAGCGGCAAGTCTCTTGTACTCGCCAGTCCTGAAATCCCAACTTGTGAAACCCTGAAATGGCATAGCGTGTCTAGAGTTTGGATGTTTCGGAGTTTCAGCACCCAAGAAACCCAGATGCAAGACCTCCTGTCTTCACGTAGCCCAAAATCCTAATAGGCAAAATCCTGAAATAGATTAGTACACATGGTTTTGGTGTTTCATCATTTCGGTACCTGAGATCTCCAAAGGCCAGTTTTTCTTGTGTTCGCTAGACAGGAAATTTCGATGGATGAAACCCCGAAATGAGTTTGGCAGATATAGGGTCTTCAGTGTTTTGGCACCCATAAAAACGAAGGGTAGGAGACCCTCGCCCTCTTATACTGTGAAAACCCGGTATGTGAAACCCCGAAAGGTGGAGTGTCAGGCTTCAATCCGAGGCGTTATTAATTGTGATGAAATATTGGTTCCTTTCAGGTTTCAGCACCTTGAAAGCCAGGGAATAGAGAATACATGCTTTGTGATTTCCTGAATTGCGAAAGCCAGGAGAACCTCTCCAGTAAGGCCTGTGGTCATCGCCGATGATCATATGGGTATGGATAAGGGATGGTAGGGTCTGCAACAGGCCCCATGGGAATTCAATGATTCTGTTCCTTGGAGACGAGAAGGAAAAGCCAAAAAAATTTATTTTTTTGTAGTGGGTGTGTTACAAGAAGACATAACTGCTGAAGAGAACCTTGTTGCCTTCTACAGTTATGTAGACAACCTGAACATTGAAAATGAAGATGTTTCAATGAGAGTCTTTGTCCAGACTCTCAATGGTGAGGTTCAGAAATGGTTTAGGGGACTGACCCCTGGATCTATTGTTGGGATTGAGGCTTTAGATAATGCTTTCTTAAGACAGTGGGGAGATAAAAATATCTCATGTACTACATGAAAGAGTTTGGGTCCTTGAAAAGAATGGAAGGAGAATCTATTTCTGATTTCTCTAAAAGATTTAATAAAATGTATAATAAGATCTTTGCTGAGATAAAACCCTCAGAAGCCTCAACCAAAATCACTTATGTCGGTGCTTTTGATCATGATTTTTGCCTCCTACTTAGAGAAAGAAGAGCTACTTCCTTGGCTAACATGCAAGATGCAGCCGTGGAGGTAGAATCCAATGTGTTGGCAGTTAACAGACTCAGAAGCAAGTCTGACAGAAGCGGAGGGAAAGGAAAGTCTGAGGCCTCAACCTCTGATTCCTCTGCACTTTCCCCTCAGACGGATGAAGTATCTAGAGTACTAAAATTGCTTTCGGCTAGGATGGAAAGATGGGAATTAGAAGGGAATCCGACATACAACCCCCCCCAAAATATGGATAACAAGGGCAACTTCAGGAGGCCAAATAACAATGATCCTCAGATTATGCCAAGGGAACAAAGGAACAAATATAGAGATGATTAGAGGATCTAAACCCCTCTCCAAAATAACCTTGTTGTCGATGAGGAAGGAGAGGAGATAGATGAGCTTGGTCCCGAAATCCATTGTTTTGGAGACACCTCCCCTTTCCCCCATTTGACTCAATCTGCATATGAGAAATCCCTTATGAATAGTCAAATCAACGAGTTCAGTAAAGTGGAAAAGGCCAACAACACTCCTAACATATACAATCTCAGGTCAAAGAAGAAAGAAGGAAATTTTGACATCCATGATCAGCCTCTCATAGCAGAGAATCCTGATAAGCAAGCAATAAATATTGCCAAGGAAAGGAAAACTAAGAATATCTCACCAATAGCCAAAGACTTTGTTCCAAAGGTGAGGGAAATTCCTAATCCTCCTTCCTCCTTTAGTTTTAAGCATGAAATTCAAAAGATCAGAATTCATGTACCCCTCTCAGAACTAGTTAAAAATGAAGATTTCAAAAGTTCCCTCTCCAAACTGCTACAGTTTGAGTCCCCCTAGCTTGCCACAGACTCAGTAAATCCTCAAGATGAAAATCCAGTAGTATTCCTAGGTACCATGGTGGAAGACAAAAATGACTCATCCCCTCGCTTCTACACATCCCTGAACATACATGATAAGGTGTTGCATAATTGCTTGATGGATTCAAGGGCTTCCCATAACCTCATGCCTAAAATAGTCATGGAAGAACTGGGACTGGAAGTAACAAAGGCCTATCATGATTTATACTCTTTTGATTCAAGGAGGGTGCAATGCCTTGGAGTCATCAAATACCTGGTGGTATGCTTATTTCAGCTGCCAATGAAGAGTGTGGTCATGGACATTGTAGTAGCTGATATCCCCCCCAAGTTTAGCATGTTGTTGTCAAGATCTTGGATTAAAAATCTTGGAGGAACATTACAGATGGACCTCACGTGTGCCACCACTCCAGTCTTTGGAGGGGAACATAGAAGGTTGTATAGAGAATCTCAGCTGGCCTACATTGTGAGTGATGAAGCAGACCCCACCAATCATCCTATCTTTTCACTTGACACTGATTTGGGGTCTAGTTTATTGCAGCTCACTGATACTCCTGAAGCTCCTCTTCAAATTAGAAAGCAGCTCATATTTGTTTATGAAATACCTCCTCCAACTACCTCTATGTGGAAGATGTTCTTCAACGAAGCTTCTTCTAGTGAAGGCGTTGGTGCTGGAGTGGTTTTTGTGTCGCCTTGTCAGGAAACCATATCCCTGTCATACAAGCTAGAGTTTGAAACTACCAATAATGTGGCAGAATATGAAGATCTTGTTCTAGGTTTAAGGGCTGCGAAAGAAATGGGAATAGAGGAGGTAGCAGTGTTTGGAGATGTTGAATTGATAATCCAGCAGGTCATAAATTCTTATCAGGCTAAACATCCTCGACTCAGAAGTTACAAAAATGAGGTATGGAACCTAATTGATAATTTCTTCTTAGCTTTCAACATTTCTTTTATTCCAAGAGAGGAAAATAATTTGGTTGATTCCTTAGCTATCTCATCTAGTCTGTTCAGGATCCCTCTGCCACCTAAGATCAAATATGATGTTGACATAAGATATAGGCCATCTGTACTAGACAATATCAAGCATTGGAAAGTATTCGAGGATGATCTTGAAATCATAAAATTTCTTGAGTCTGTTGATGAATTCTTAGCATTGCACATTGATCAGGACCCTGATCCCGAAGGTGACCCTCACCCTAAGGTATTTTTAAATAAAATTGCTAATCACCATATTGTTCAGTTTCCTAGCAATCACATCCCAAAGGGATTATTTCCTTTAGAAATATTGTTTGATGGGAATGATGTGGTAGTAAAGGGTAGGGTTTCAAATGAAGATGTTGATACAACTAAGTGAAACATTGGCACACAGGAGGAGCCTAAGTTTGTCAAGCTGTCAAGCAGCCTGACCAAAGAACAGAGGGTCGAATATATTGAGTTATTAAGAGAATTTGTTGATGTGTTTGCATGGACCTATGAAGACCTCAATACATATGACACATATGTCATTGAACAAAAGATCCCATTGAAGGAAGAGGCTAAGCCATTTAGGCAGAAGCTAAGACAGATAAATCCCATGTTGATGTCTGTCATGGAGAGAGAAGTGAAGAAGTTGTTATATGCCCAAATTATTGTCCCCTTGAGATACTCTGAATGGGTGGCCAATTTGGTCCCAGTAAGAAATAAAAGTGGAGAAATCAGGCTTTGCGTTGATTTCATAAATCTGAATAGAAGCTCAAAGAAGGACAATTACCCCCTACCTAAGATGGAACACATATTGCAGAGGGTAACTGGTGCATCCAGGATATCCATGATTGATGGATTTTCTAGCTACAATCAAATATCAATAGTGCCCGAGGATAGAGAAAAAATAGCCTTCATCAATCCTTGGGGCACATTCATGTATGCCAAAATGCCTTTTGGATTAATGAATGCAGGAGCAACATTTCAGCGAGCCATGGACAGAGCTTTCATCGGGGAGAAAGATCAGTTTGTGGTGATCTATCTGGATGACATCACAGTCTTCTCTAGATCTGATAAAGAGCATTGTTGTCACTTGAGGAAGGTTTTCTTGAAATGCAGGAAGTTTGGTCTCTTCTTAAACCCCAAGAAATCATTGTTTTCCATGAAGGAGGGGAAGTTGTTAGGCCATATAATATCAGCAGAGGGAGTGAGATTTGATCCCAACATGGTAGAGGCAATTCAGACCCTATCACTTCCCAGGTCCAGAAAGGAAGTCCAGGCTTTCTTGGGGAAGATTAACTTTCTGAGGAGGTTCGTCTCAAATTTTTCTAAGTTGGTGAAACACATCACAGTCATGATCAGAAAGGGAAATGCAATAAAATGGACTGCTAAACCCAGGGAATATTTTGTCCAAATAAAAAGGGCATTGACTGAGGCACCTGTGCTGATCAATCCTAATTATTCCAAGGATTTCCTATTTTTTTCTTTTTCTTCTTTTGATACAGTAGCAGCGGTTTTATTGCAGAGAAATGAGGAAGGGCGAGAGCAACCCATTTCCTTCTTCAGTAAGGCATTAAGAGATGCAGAAATTAGGTATGAGATCATGGAGAAACATGCCTATGCCTTGGTGAAAGCTCTCAAATCTTTCAGAGTCTATGTCTTGCACTCAAGGGTGACTTCATACGTCCCTTCAGCCTCTGTGAAGGACATCCTTATACATCCTAACATAAATGGAAGAAGGGGTAAATGGATTGCCAAGATCCTTGAGTTTGACCTAGAGATAAAGCCCACCAAGTTGGTTAAAGGGAAAGGTTTAGCCAAGCTCCTGGCTGAATCCAACTATAAGGATTTGGGGGTAAATTTCATCCACATTCGCTCAGAAAATCAGCAAGTTAAGTTGTCAGGTGGCAGTCCTCAAAGGATCCATCCATTGGAAGAATGCTCCTGGTATAAAGATGTTATATATTTCCTATAGGATTTAAAGCCCCCTGATGAAATGGGGAAGAGTATGGAAAGAGATTTAAAGCTCAAAGCAGTCAAGTATTTCCTTATTGACCTGATCTTGTACTAGAGAGATCCTCTAGGGGTGTTTCTGAGGTGTCTAAACCCACAGGAGGCCCATAAAGTTACGTTTGATTTCCATAGCAGCCTATGTGGAGGGCACCATTTCTAGAAGACCACGGCCCACAAAATTCTCAGGGCTAGGTACTACTGGCCCACCTTATTCATTGATGTCTACAGAGAGGTCAGAGCCTGCATCAAGTGCCAAAGGTTCTCAGGAAAGAAGCAGCTCAAATCTCTTCCACTAAAGCCTGTAGTAGCTTCAACACCCTTTCAACAATGGGGGTTGGAATTCATTGAAGAAATTCATCCACCTTCAAGTGTCCAGCTAGATGGATAATAACTGCAATAGACTATTTCACCAAGTGGATAAAAGTTGTCCCCACCAGGAGTGCCTCACACAATGTAATTATCATCTTCCTGGAGGATATCATAGCCATATTTGGCTGTCCCAGTAGAATTTTCACTGATAATGTTGCTTCTTTCAAGTCTGAGCCTTTGGTTAAGTTCTGTGAGCAGTTTGAGATTTCACTTATTCACTCCACTCCCTATTATCCTCAAGGAAATGGACTAGCAGAATCTTCCAATAAAATTTCTGATCAAGCTCATTAAAATATTATTGGAAGACAATAAGAGGGCCTGGGATTCAAAAGTCAAATTCACTCTGTGGGTTGATCGAGTGACAACAAAGAATTCCCTGGGCACCTCCCCTTTTCAGCCTGTTTATGGGACATAAGTTGTATTTCCCACTCAGTTGGATCTAGCTATAGCAAAATTATTTCAATATTACGAAGGAGAGCTAGACCATATGGCCAGAAGAATTCATCAACTAGTGGAAGTGCAGTAGACCAGGGAGCAAGTAATTGACAGAGCTCACAATCATCAACAGAAGATCAAGCGAGCCTTTGACAGGAAGTTCAGAAAAGAGGAATTTGAGCTGGGAGATCTGGTGCTTAAGTGGGATGCACCCAGGCAGGATAGAGGCAAACACGGAAAGTTTGATTCCCTCTGTATTGGGCCCTTCAAAATCTCTAAAGTATTTTTAAACAACACCTATAGGTTGCAGGATTTGGAGGGAGAAGAATTTTTTAATGGCCTAGTAAATGGGCATTTCCTGAAGAAAAAAAATTGTTTGAGCCTTAGATGGCTCCTTTGTTTTTGTAAATATTGTTTTTCTGGTTTTTTTTTTGGCTTAATAAATGACTCCATAGCCCAACAGCAAGGCACTGAAACTGCAAAAGGAGTTCTTAGAGCATCGCAGGGATGAATCTATCCCCCATGGAGCCTAATGTTAGCACAAATCCTTGTATGGGTCGTCTTCTCTCCTAATTCAAGACCATGGCACAAAAGGGCAAAGAGGCGGGATAAAGACCCACTAAAAGGTGATCATCCGCGACCTGTGCTAGAAGCGCCCAAGCGCATATCTCAGAAAATCTCATTATGGCCTCAAAGTCAAGCGAGCGGGCAAAGATTTCTTTTCAACGACCATGATTCGTTGAGGAAGCAGATCGACGATCGACAAAAATTTGCAATTAGCAAAGTTGCATGAGGTTTAGTGCAAGAGATAGCACCCATATTACATGATTTGATCTGGGTCGTCTGATCCCATAGGGACAGGTGGAAAATTGTCAGTGTTTCGGAGATCGCCATTTCAGGATTCTTAACAACAAGTGCATCATTGATCTGTGGTGCAAGAATTCCTGAAAGGATATGGACCGTTGATATAGGGAGGGTCTCAGTCGTTCGGCCTCAAGGCTACATCGTGTGCCTTTTAGTCGTTTTGGCATTTCGGCTACTAGGACTTCAAAAGACAAGGGCTCTCACATCCACTACATCTAGAATTGCCGAAACGCAAAATGTGAAAGCCCCCAGGAGTTGGGCCCATTGTCCTGGCACCCTATCACAAAGGAAATAGGCCTGGGGAAGGGCGCCACCATTTATCGTGTGGCAAGGCGGGTCTCGAAACGCAGAAGTCATCTCAATCATCCAACCAAAGGGACATGTGGTGCACGATCAAGCCCAGTCACCATTTCGGCTACCAGGACTTTGAAAGACAGGGAGTCGCTCCTCCACTTTGTTACAAAACCCCAAAATGTGAAGTGTCGAAAGTGCCTTTGAAGATAGGCGCAGGGTCACGGCCTGTGGTCGTTTGGGGTGATAAAAAGAGCTGCGCAAAGGGCCAAAGAATCGGGTTTAGCTGCAAGAGGGGTCATTGCATTCTCCAGGTGCCAATTCAACTCATCCTCGATCTTGATCCCTTCTATAAGTAAATGAAGGTGGGAGGAGGTGGTTGAAACCTCGTCTCACTCCTTAAATGTAAGGCATGGAGGTTCTGGCAAGCAGTTTTCCCAAGGTCACCCTGTCGAGAGATTTCCTGAGATCCATGCCGATTCGATGTCCTCATCTGATCAGATGAGCCTGCACATTCTATTTTGGAATTTAATGGCTCAGCTACCCTCCTGCTGCCAGGGTGGTGAATATTTCTGAGTATATATACTCAGTTTTTTATTTTTGTAAGCATCGATGGTAGAGATAAGCTCCTGATTATAAAGTTTTAATGGACGTTTTGGTTCCCTGGTTATGTATCTGTATGTGAAATATATTGTTTAATGATAGTCATATTTCCCATTCCATATGGTTTTCATCTCATACTAAGAGAGTTCATGATTGAATGATTCACATGAATCATTGTGACTGTGTTATGATAAAGTTTTTATTGTAGCACAGTTATATTCTCCAGTGTTTCTGCAATTTGAATGTAAAAAGTTCTTCTTTTCAAGTTTTCCTTCTACAGGTTGTTAGAACCTCAATGCCTATAGCAGACCTTTGCATTTCCTCATAGAAGTCTTCCTCCTTCTCACCCTTACTACAACCTACTTTCTGAAGTTAAATCAAGACCTCACCTGCTTGTGCATGTTCGGCCTAGTTTCGAAGTTAGAACGATATTGTTCTGAGTTTGCTTCCAATTGATCACCCTTTATAAACAAATCGTGACATAAACTGATGGGTTTCGATCTCTTCTCCTGTTTTAATCCAGGAGTGACTTATGATGCTAAAACTTGGCATGTGATACACCAAGATTCTATATCAACTTTTCAAATAGGTTTCAAAGTATATGGAGCCTTTGACTCTTGTTGAGGTCTTGGTTTCAACTGATGGCATCTCTCTGTTTTGTGGAAAAATGAGATTTGGGAGCAGATTGATTTCTTTCCACTATAGTCATACAGTTCATAAGTTGATTATGCACCTGAACAAACTGAGTATTCATTTGGTCTATCTTCTGAGTCACGAGAGCAATCCGATTAGGAACATTGTTGTTGGAATCCTTCATCCTTGATTCTGTCTTGTTGCGGGGATACTGAAAAGGTTCTATTTTTTAATCAAGGAGATTCTCTTCAACGTCGATACTAAATTATTTAGCCTCTACCAATGATGTGGGATTTTTATCTTTAAGAATGTATCAAAACTTCCCTTCAAAGGCATTCATGTAAAGGAGACGAACTGATGGTGTTGTAGGATGGTAATCTATTGGAATTTGATTGTACAACCTGTCAAATATTGAAATGAATTCCTTTACCATTTCATTCTCCTTTTTCTTTATTTGATTAAACTACCATCTACTTTTCTCGACCATCTGCTTCTAAATAAGGTAGAAAAAGCATCATAGGTCGCAATATGATTATCAGGGAGTCCTATGAACTAATCAAGACCTTCTTCAGTCAATGATGAAGTGAATAGTCTCATGGGCACATCTTCATGATCAATATCCACATTGTCCATATCTCATGCCATGACATAAATGTGGTCTTCAACAGTTATCACATTGTTTCATAGGAACTTTGGCAACCACTTGTTGACATATGTCGGCATCTAGTTAGGGTAACCTTGGATATTGGCCATATTAAGGGGTTTGTAGAGGTATATTACCCAAGGGCGAGCCATTGGAGCAATGGGAAGGGATTTATGGAAAAGGGTTTTAGCAACGGGAGACTTGAGATGAGGCCTTCTTTGGTAAACCTTAGAAGGCGTGAACCTCCCAGGGGGAAAAGGTTTGGGAAAAGAAGGATTTTGAGAAGGTGGAGTCGCCAGATGAGTTTCAAAATGAACTCATCAAGAAAGGTGCAAAGGGAACATTCATTGGGTGGAGTCACAAGGACAGCTAAGGGAAAGGCATTGGGATAGCTCACCAAAGTGTCATTAGGGTACAAAGAATATTCAAAATCTTCCCCGGGAACAATGCCAAAAATCTTGACCCAACCAAAAATAAAGTGATACAACTTGGGAATCCTACACCCAATGTCACCTCGATGTAGGTCCCGCACTTCAAGGGTGACTAGGTCACTCTAGGGAGGTGATCCTAGTGACCCTAGGGGGTTTCAGATGGAGGTATATTGAAATGGAAGTGAAGCCCCTAGAGGTAAATTCTAAGTGGAATAAAAGGTAGGGAGAGATGCCTTGCAAGTCAAGTAATTTTTCCCCAAAGGTATAGTACTTTTGCAGATGATTGTACCTGCCTGAGACATAAGAAAACACACTTTGCAATGATATATGTTAGTTGGATCAACAAGTTAAGATTTATGTCTTTAATTTTTATCAATATATAACAATATATATCAGAAATTAAATAGTAGTATAAGTTTCTCAATAAGTGCTAGAGATCAAGTATAAAATACAAGAGAAAGACTATCTAAACTCAAGATGAAAAGCCAATATTCTAGCACAAAATATAAGGTTGTTGTAAACACTTGTCTGCAACAAATTATATCATCCTTATGGATGTAACATTCAATGTTTTACAGAAATAAAATCAGCCACTGAAATCCCCTCAAACGTTTCCAAAATGTGCGCTAGGTCAAGGAGAGTAAGTGTGCAAGCTTTGAGAAAAATCCAATGGTTGATAAGAAATTTATTCAAGCAAATGATTTAGGTTTCTGTAGCCCTAGTGACTGAAGATGAAATTTTGTAATAGCATCAAGAAGTATCCCCTTGATGGGGATGCCCTAGTGGCTTTGAGGTTCTCAAGTCACAAGGAGTACAATCCACTTTGCAAGAAGTAAAAATGAGTAAAATTCATGTTTCCCAATATAATACTTTATTTCTCCAATGAAAAAAAGTATGATTAGTGACTTTACTATTGGGTTGTTGGAGTCAAATAAAAAATGAGCTTAGATAAGCTACCTCCTTGGGGGTGTAATCCCTTTTACTTCCCAAGGAAATTTTCTCTAGGCTAGGGTTTAAGCTAAGAGGGTGTATTCCCTTATACTTCTCTTAGCAAACCATTGTAAAATCAATGAGATGAAGGAATAAAATGACGAATACTACGGTGGGGGTGTATGCTCTTATACTTTCCACCTAGCTCCTAGCAACACAATACTTGACTTGAATAAAATGATATCATAATAGTAGAAAACCATACCAAGATCAAGAGAAATGCCAAGACAATCCACCATAAGACCTATAAAAGAATCATCCAAGGCTAGTGCTAGACTTCCACCAACCATTCACCAATAGATATCTATAAACAAGTGCACAAGAGATGAAAAGATCCAAGTGTGGCGCAAATTTCATACCAAGGCCTCTCATAAGAGGCAGAGTTATGTTTAAAATGAGATCTTATGATCTCTATTTATACAAAATGTGGCTAACATTGTTTGTCCACAAACTAATGAGTAAAGCACAAGATTAGGGGTCAACAACCCTAATATTTGCCCCTTAATAAAGTAATATTAAAATATTCACTTAAAATTTCACTTTTTGCATAAACAAAACCCTAATTTAGGAGGACGCCACCTCTTTAGGGGACACTTTTCCACTTTGAGGAAGTCGTTGGTGTTGGAGAAGCATTGATAGGCCTCCAAAGGCCACATTTAAAGCATCTAATCACTCTCATCATGGTGCAGACCCTTCTCCTCCTCAAATGTCCATATGTCAAAAGAGTGGCACCTCACCACCATGCCCTATCCCCAAAAGCATGACGTCAAGCTCAAAAGTAGAACATTTTTCCCCTCCTAGGAAAATCATTTAGCAATTGATGGTTGGGATAGGTTGTGCAAGCCATCATAAAGGCATTCCAAGTCTGATCTCTCTCATCCGACATGTGGGCCCCTGATATCCAATCTGTGGACTTGTAGCCCCATGGAATCCCAAGCTAGGCTTGTTCTCCCAAAATTGTCCACCAACAAGGTCCTGCAAAGACAAATGAGCATGCACTCCAAGGATCTCAAGTCATAACATCATGAGAAGTGAATCCAATTGATAAATAAGGCATATAATCATGTGCATCAAAGATCACTATATCAAACAATTAACAGCTCAAAGCACTATGAGACTTGTCAAGCTTAAATATGGCAGGGCTGACAAGGTGTCTAATCTAGATTTAGGAGTAGAATGAATTGATTAATAGACTGGATACAATAAACACTGAGATATGAAGAATAACACAAATATCCAGTGAACAATATATTTTATTAAATAATGAAATAGGCTAACACTGTAAAACTACAGAATTGAAACACTTGCTCGAATGGTGGCAGTTATCTCTAAGAAGAGATGTAGCTGCTACACACATCCGTCTGAGAAGAATGGATTACAATGAGGCTCCAGAGGCCTTTTCGATATTACTCATGAATGCCAAAACCCTAGACATCCAAAAACCTAACCCTAGAAGGTGAAACACCAAAATTTATGTGGGCCCTATGGGTAAGTTGGTGTAATTTGGTACCTCAACTTCCAAGCATCGTAAATTCTGCATACGACCTATGTTTTAGGTGCATGATAGCCCGTTGGAAAAGGTGTTTCAGAGAAATACATATTTCGTCATCAAACTCTGACTCTGTCTACAGTTTGACTGTGGTGATCCAAAAACAGAATGTTTAGGGCCCCAAAACGACCCTGGAAGTACAGCAAGATGTGATGACATGAAAACATACAAAATAAGCCAGTTAGATTAGGAAAAAGGCCACCTATATCCACCTAGAGGATGTGTGGGGCTTCAGACAACCCCAAAAGTGTAGAACCCACAATTACAAAGCAGTACAGAATAATGTATTGAACAAAAAATAGACACAAGGATCCAATTGGAATAGGAGGGTGGCCACCAATATCCACCTGGATCAATCCTTCCCCCTTAGGAAGCAATGGTCTCCATTGCATCGAGTTCCCCCATCAGGTGAGGAAACTTCTACTGGATTTGGCCCTGGCTGAGCCACTTTCCTTGGTGTAGGAGTTTCATTGCCTTGACAACCTGATAAAGATGGATCTGTTATTGGCGAGTGCCCTTGACCTATGTTTCTACTATCTGTTCGGTGGATGCTTGTTCCATTCAGTCAGGGTTGAGCTCTATTTGTGTCAGTTGTTCTGAGATCTCGGAGGTGTCCAATAATGATGGAAAATATGGTTCAAGGAGGTCCACATTGAATACTGGATGTTTACCAAATAAGGGTGGAGTTTTGAGCTCAAAATCCTTGCTACCCACAGCCTTGGTGATTGTTTAAGTCCCGTAACGAAGTGGGCGAAACTTCTAATGGGGCTCAGTGAGACGATCCTTCTACAAATGTAACCAGACTTTGTCACCAACCTGAAACTAGTGTGGTACCCTATGTTTATCATGGTGCTACTTGTACTTAGCATTGGATTTCTACAAAATCTCCTAGACCTGTTGGCGGATGTGTTGAATCAACTCAATGAATCTGGTGGCTTTGTCGATCGAAGACTGATCAGGGGAATATTTTGTCAGTGCGATGGCAAGAAGAAGTGCAATAGAAATGGGTCCCAAGGGTTGGAATCCCAAACCCACCTGAAAGGGGATATGGTTGGTGGAACTATGGAGAGCCCTATTGTAATTGTGTTGGACATATGGGATACTCTCATCCCATGTACATGGATGTTTAGAATTGTACATGTGCAGGATGTGCATAATCATCTGATTGACGAACTTTGGCCATCGGTTTGGGGGTGGAAAGAAGTGAATTTTGTGAGCTTGGTGTGCAACAGAGACCAGAGACTTGACCAAAAGGTGCCAAGGAACCTATTGTCTCAGTCGAAGATGATGGTCTGTGGTATCCCAAAGTGTACCCACACTCATTTGAAGAAGATCTTGGTAGTATCTACCACTATGAAATTCTTCTTACAGGCCACGAGGATGGCCATCTTCTAAAAATGATCAACGACCACAAACACACAGTCATTCCCTTGCTTGGTGGACAACAAACCAGACATGTAATCCATTGAAATGGATTCCCAAGGCTTCTTGAGAATAGGAAGAGGGGTGTTTAAGCCTTGCTTCTTGATGGTTGGCTTGGCAATAGCACAGGAAGTGAAATATCTGATATACTTGTTGACATCCTGTCAAAGTTTTGGCCAATAAAAATGTTTCTGAAGAATGACCACAATTTTCTCTATGCCAAAATGTCCTACCACCCGACTGTAGTGGGCTTCCCAAATCATCTTTGCACGCTCAGTTGTAGGAACACAGAGATGGACCAGGTGGCATAAGAGTCTATCCTGAATGTGAAAATCAATGACAGTTGTGCCTGTACTTAAGAGCTGATATGTGGTGGCGAAGTCCCGAGCTTGCTGATAAAGTTGGGGCCACTCAGATGCTTCATGTCCACAGGAATGGAGCACAGTGGTGAGTGCATCCATAGGAGGCCAACTTAGGAAGTCAGTGACATGATTGGATATACATGTCTTATACTTGATGTTGAGATGGAACTGTTGCAGGTAGATTGACCACTTATGATATGGGTCATTCTATAATTTCCCCTGTGTTTGTATGAACTGCAGAGGCTTGTGATTAGTGTGTATAATCATCTCTTTCCCCAGAATGTAATGTTTCCATTAACGATAGGCTTGAAAAATGGAATACATTTCCTTTTCATGGGTGGGGTATTTACGGACAATATCGGAGAGTGTCTCACTATGGTATGCCATAGGGTGCTCGTGTTGAGTGAGAACTGCGCCCACAACATAGTCAGATGCATCAGTCTCAATCTCGAATGGTTGCTACAGATCAGGAAAGGAGAGTATTGGAGCTAAGCACAAGCGATGCTTTAAATCATTGAATGCTTGTTGTTGATCCTTCCCCCACATGAACCTGGCCCTACCACCACCCTTGGTCACTTGGTTGAGGGCCCATGCAATATGGGAGAATCCCAACACAAACCGCTGGTAAAATTTGGCTAACCCTAAGAAGCTCCGAAGCTGGATCATTATGGTCGAGGCTAGCCAGTCACAGATGACTTGGATCTTAGCTGGATCAACATGTGCCCCATGCTCATCAACAATTTAGCCCAAGTATTGGACTCTGTTCATGCCAAAAGAGAATTTTTTCAAGTTGGCATAAAGCTAGTGCTGTCGCAGAGTGCTCAAAACCTGTTGAATATGCTGCATGTGCTCATCCCACATTCTATTGAAGATGAGGATGTCATCCAAATATACTACCACAAAGGAGTTGGTGAAGGGTCTCAATACATCATCCATCAATCGTATAAAAGTGGTCGGTGCATTTGTTAATCTAAAGGGCATGACTAGCCATTTGTAGAGACCTTCTTTAGACTTGAAGGTTGTCTTCCATACATCAGTTTGTTCGATGGGAACCTGGTAGTAGCCAGACTTTAGGTCAATCTTGTAGAGGAAATTTTCCCCCTTGAGTTGGTCAAGAAGGTCATCAATCCTGGGAATGGGGTAGTGGTTCCTAACTGTGATTTCTTTAAGGATCTGTAATCAATGCAGAGTCATCAAATCTCATCCTTCTTCTGTACCAGTACAATTGGGCTTCATCAAGGGGAGGATTTGGGTCTAATGTGCCCCTTTTGAAGAAGCTCTTGGATCCGAAACCCGATTTCTTCATTCTCCATCAGCGAGCATCGATAGAATGGTACATTAGGTAGAGGTCTGTCAGGGTTAGATCAATTGGATGCTTAACTTGGCAATGTGTCGGTACCCCTGTAGGTGAGGCAAATATTTATTTTTATTGTTCCATGATCCTATCCACTTGCTTCTACTGAAAAGAGAGGCACTGTGTAGAGGCCATGGATGTGGTGATGACCTTCTACTTATTGTGAGCACAAATCACAAAGAAGACTAAATTCTCGATCTATGAAATGACCTTACTACATTTCTTAGCAGAGATTAAAGAAATAGCAGTAAGCGGGGCCACCTATGGGATCCTGTACAATTGTCTACCCAAAGTAATAATAATACTATGGGTTCTAGACTCATACACAGCATGAAACTTCCACAAATATGATTGTCCTAAAAGAACATCACAAACTTCTAGGGGACCAATATCACACAGTACCTCATCTTTGAAAGGCTTGATGTCATAGGGAAGATGACATTGTTAGCTGACACGAAGATATCTTCCTTGACGAAGCCAACCGTTGGTGTAGGGAAGCGGGTGCAGTTTCATTGGCAGGTCTAACTGCTTGATGACCTTTGCTGAAATCAGGTTCTTCTGACTACCATTGTTGACAATGAAATGAATTGAATCCCCCATGACCCACATCTGTGAGTGAAAGAGGCATTCCCCTTCCTTTGGTTCTCCTGGTTCACTTGGCCAGACTTTGGTGGTAGCAACAATGGCACTGGGTTCAACATCGATAATATGCTTCCCTCCTTCAATATTTGACTCGGAGTCAGAATCGGCCTCTAAATCGGAAGCCTTCAACTCGGCCACGAGGGACTGCTTGGAGTGGAATTCATTGGTGTTGTGCCAAGGAATTTTATGGTACTCACACCATTTTCCCACGTCATTCTTCGTCTTCTCATTGCCCTTCTTGTGTTGCGGCTTGGATGGATTTTCCTGAGGGTGGCCATCTTGAATTGGTGCCTTGTTGTGTGGGTTGGGGCTGCCTTTTCCCTGCTTCAGCTATGAGGGGTTTGCAGATCCAAAATCTTGTCATTTATGCTTAAATTTATCCTCGATCTTGACAACGTATCTATAAGTCATGCCCAATGAGGCGATATCCAGAAACTTCATTTTTTATTGAATGTATCTATGCAAACAACCACAGTATTTGAGAATGAGATGATGCTCAGAGTATTTGATACCCAATTTGGTGTGTAGGGTATGGAAAATATTGGTGAAATATGGTATTGTCTAGTCCCTTTCTTGACGTAGGGTGGTCCATCTGGTGTATTGGTCCTCGTAGCTTCCAACAGGGTAGTATTTTTATTTAATGGCGTCCCAGAAGGAATCCCATGTGGGGGCCACCATGAACATTGTAGATTCCTCCATGGCCCTTTTCTCAGAGTAAGTATCCCACCAGTCTTTAACATGGGGAATGACCTTAAGGAGGGAAAAAGTGATATTTTCCCTATCGGAAAAATTGTGGACCGAAAAAGGTCCTTCAAGCAGATTCAACCATTTATCTATAGCATCTGCATCTATCAGTCCTTCAAATAATGGAATATAAAAATTTACTTGTACCTTGAAGGGGGTTGTATGGTCGCTTGATGAATATGCTTCTCCTGTGGGAAGTCATCGAAGGATCTACATGAAGTTGTCCATCATTTCGTTCCTTTGTCACACGAGGGCTTCCTCAAGAAACATTTTAATAGGATATCCTACCCCATCATCTTTCTTTTCGTCCCCCATGGGTTGTTTTCAAGCTCGGCACAACCTATCATGTAATGGCTTGATTGGTTCAAGTCCTAACTTATTGTACCCAGATCTTATCGGGGACATGCATGAAGAAAAATAAATGAACAGCAGATCACTCTGATACCAGTGATCCAGATTTAGGAGCGGAATGAATTGATTAACAAACTGGATAAAATAAACACAGAGATATGAAGAATAACACAAATATCCAGTGAACAATATCTTCTATTAAATAATGAAATAGGTTGAGACTGTAAAACTTCATAACTGAAACATTTGCTTGAATGGTGGTAGTTATCACTGAGAAGAGATGTGGTTGCTACATGCATCCGTTTGAGCATAATGGATTACAATGAGGCTCCAGAGGCCTTTTTGATATTACTCATGAATTCCAAAACCCTAGACATCCAAAAACCTAACCCTAAAAGGTGAAACACAAAAAGTTATGCCGGCCCTATGGGTAAGTTGGTGTAATTTGGTACCTCAACTTCCAAGGGTCGTAACTTTTGCATACAACCTTTGTTTTAGGTGCGTGATAGCCCATTGGAAACGTATTTCCGAGAGCTACACGTTTTGCCATCAAACTCTAACTTTTTTTACATTTTGACTATGGCAAGCCAAAAAAAAACGCTTAGGTCCCCAAAACGGCCCTGAAATTACAACAATATATGTTAACATGAAAACATACAAAATAAGCCAGTTGGATTAGATGAGAGGCCACCCGTATACACCTAGAGGATGTGTGGGGATTCAGATACCCCCGAAAGTGTAGAACCGACAATTACAAAGCAGTACATAAGAACGTGTTGAAAAAAAAATGGACACGAGGACCCAGTTGGAATAGGTGGGTGGCCACCAATATCCACTTAGATCATTGTCCTATTGGGTAGATCTTCCCCTCGGTCAAGGAGAGTTTACAAGAGGTCCCTCTCTAAGCCATGTAAAGTGTATGAGTTGGATGGGGTCAAGACTCAATGGGCATAGGGCTCATGAAATACAAGGGGTCGTAGTGTCTCATTAATGGGTGTCTTTGTAGAGGGTGTGTGGTACCTTCGTCAACAATGCACTTTTTCCAAGCCCATCAATTGCCTTTTATATTTATTTCTTTATATTTTATTTCATAATAGAATAAGGAGAGATTGAAGGTAAATGCCCTAGCGTGGTGACCAGGTGATGGGAATGTCACCCACAAACACCTAATGGAAATGATAAGGTTGGCTCATGATGATACCCCCTTTCTCTCAGCCATGCAATTGAGAGCCATTTCCCTCGTTTGGTGACCACATGAATGACAATGTCATACCACTAGATATCCATGGACATGATAGTTCAGCTCATGATGAGAGCTCCTATCCTTCAACTAACCTTTCAAGCATTTATTTATTATATTTTGGGTCCCCTTTATTCAAAGATAAGTGTTTCATTTCTTTCTTGGGTGATCCTTGGGAGAAGCGTCTAGAAGTTTTATATAAGGATTTTATATTTTACCCAACACCAACCCCTCTGGGCCTTTAGCCCCTTCTTCCCATAGAATGAGGGACAACCCCTTCTTGGGTCAATATACCCTAAAATCCCAAGAGATAAGGAAATGGAGGGGAATAATTATGGAAAGTGGTAAGTATGGTCGGGAAGGGTACGATGGCTCATTAAGGGAGTTCTTGGTAGCAAACCAATCCCCAAGGAACACCACTTACTAGGGAACAATGTCAACCACCAAGGCGAAGCAGGGAAAAAGAAATAATGTCCAAGAACATGTCATGAAATATAGATAAATCTAAGATAAATCATAATCAAATGGCTTAAATATTGAAATGATTCTCACCATAATACTGACTTGTGCCTCATGGAGCATGGCCCACTGCCTTCCGGAAGCTAGTTGGTGTTGTGGGATCCATCTGAAAACCTGTGACCATTTGTGCAAAGAGTAATGTTGGTCATGTAGTCTCTCAACACTCCATATATGAAACCTAAGGGCCTCAAGACATCATCTCCTTATTTACCCACAAAATGGGGATAATAGGATTAATGGGGGTTTTGAGGAGTTTTCATATGCCTTGAGTCTTAAGCCATCTTCATTAATTTGTTTGTGATTTATACATTTACCCCTTTGACTTATTAAGCACTCAAATCATTGAATTCATGTAATAGGTTGAGTGAGGAAGTTATCCAATTGAGTTATGAAAACATGGGTTGAATGTAATCATCTTTGGGGGAAAAGTAAGAGTTAAGTAAGTATGGGGAAAGAGAAAATTTGAGCAGGAAAATAGAGTAGTTATAAAATTAGTGAGGGATGAAAACCATAGTTGAGTGTGGGGAAAGAGTGGCCATCCATAGTCAGTATTGGAGACAACTTGTTGAATCTAGAAATTATGTTGAGAATGAGATTGTTATGCACGTGAGAGATTTTTTGTTGAGAAAAATACCCAAGATAAAGTGAGCTTACTATGTGAGAATTCTTGTTGCTACTGTATTTCCTCGAGCTCCCTAGTAGGGATATTCTTGGTTGGTCTTTGTTGGAGCCTTGGAGGGGATGGAAATTATTTGAGGGACTATGGTGCAGAGAATGAAATATCATCCCTTGGGTTGTGTATATTGATGGGGAAGATATTTGGGTGGTTGGAATTTCTATAGGAGTTGTGTCACTATTTTTTTAGTGGATTTTGAGTTGTTACAATGGACTATGGATACCCATAGGATCTTGTCTGTCCTTGTGGATTCATAGCCCCAGCTCGGGGGTGACTTGTTGCTGAGTGAATCAGAGCAACAAAGTCTATGGTTGGGTGGAATAGCTTTTGTCTACATCTAGTTTTGTAAATTTTTTTTAGAAGATAAGTGTTTTAATCATTGTGTTATTTATAGTTTTAATGCAATGATTGAATGTTGCATTTAATTTGTATTTTGTATATATGAATGATGTTTTATGTGTTTAATTGTATATGTGCATGTTTAAATCAGTTGTATTCATGAGGCTAATTATTAATGATATTTGCATGAGTGTGTATCTCATGTTGTTAATATTTCCACATTTAAATTGAATGATAGTCAATTTCATAGTAACATGGCTCAACCAAAATGGTAAGTTTGGCATGTTATACAATGGTATCAAAGACAATTTTTGTGGTAGCACGCCTCAGTGAGTATCTGGGAATATCAAATATTGGTATCTGAGCCATTGGTTCAACACTGGACTTGTATGGGATGAAGACTAGTGCAGTTTTGACAAATTCATTGTTGCAGAGCATTAGTCTCTATCTAATTTTGGAAAATGGTAAAATTCAAAGTGAAAATTCCCAAATTCTAGGTGAAATATACATGTTATTTGGAAATGGAATGTTGAATTGAGAATCATTGGGACAAGTTCGTCCATGGGAAGTTGTAATGCCCTTCCTATGGCTTCATAGTTAAACAACAAGTTTGTAATCTAATTGACATTATGTTTGCATGAAATCCTAATTTATGTTTCTGTTCTAGCAATTAAACAATTAAATTTCAACATCTCAATCAATTTACACAGTTCATGTAGTCACTTAATACATTTTCAATATATAGATATATATCTTTAACTTCCATCTATAGTAAAATAGTAAATTAGCAAAAAAAATACCTCTTGAACAAGAAGTTTGTCCTGACTATTGTTGTCTTCTTTGTCTTCTTGAATTTCCTGACTACCTAAAAACTGAATCTTTACCTCCCATCCAGCTAGGAACAAAGCCTCTCTGACTCCCTAGTTCCAAGCCCAAATTCCCAGCAACCAACGACCTCGTACGCAACCAAAATTTCTTCAGACCAAATTCTTCTCGAATAATTTCTCCTCCCCCTCTCTCTCAAATGACCAACTCCCCCTTCCTTATCCCCCCATCCACCAACTCCTTCGATCATAAATTCTCTATATACCCTTAATACAATAAAATACTCATTTCCTTTATTGTTGCATTATTTAATCTTTTAATTAAATAATGATAAAATCTAATTAGTTAAATAATCTAATTGACTTAATTAAATTAATGATTAATTAATTATTTAATTAAATTTAATACATTAATGATTTAAATTACATTACTTAATTATATTTATCAAAAAATCCATTTGGGGCATTACATACATCCACCCTTCAAGAAACTTCATCCCGAAGTTGTGGTAATTCACAATACAAGGATAATAATAACATTATTCATACATCTAGATCAGATAAGCAATATCATCAATTTAATACACTCATAAATACTAGTGTACTTGCACAAGACATGTAAGTGTAGTTGACACATTCATAACTCATGCATGTACTAATGGAAATAATTAACACATCTAATGCAATTCATGTATGGTTCCAATCAAGTTAACAATGCAATTAACTTCATAATCATAGATGATTTTAGGGGCTAAATTTCACCATTGGGATAATTTTCCATTGTTTTTTCCAAAAAGCAATTCACCAATTTCCATTTTTTCTAAAAATGATTCTCCCAAATTCCATAGAATAAAATGATTTTACCTTAAAAATCGCCAAAAAAATATAGAAACTGTATAAAATCCTTGAAATTTGAATATTCTTACAAAACTATCGTCAATCATTTTACATTTTCCATATTAAGGAGTAGTAAGATTAGCCCAGGTTTCTACATTTTAATACAGATTTTCATCTTTAAAATTATCCCTGTTCATAATGAATAAATCAACCATTTACAATATTAGCAAAATCCTTCAATTATAATAACTTAGAACAAAACAACATTTACCTAGATAATTGTAATTCAGTTAAGTGTTTGTTTTTGTTTTTTTTTCAATTTTTTTTTCTTTTTTTTTCAGAACAAGAGAAGATCAAACACTTCTTCTATAAGATTAAAACCCCACACATTATCAACTACTTTTAATCATATTTCCTCCCTAACCTACTTCCATATTCCATCCATATCCTTCCTCCGTTGGACTATCCTGGAGTGTCAACTATATTGACCTAACTCCAGATAGAACCCGTAAGCGGAAGTGTCAACTACCTTGAGCAAGCTTCCCCGGTAGGCAACTGGCAGTCATCATCACATGTCTAGGAGAGCGTGACATAAAACCATCCTCCCATGTCTCCAGGTTTCGGAGGATACACGGTGGGAAATGCCTCCACCTCTCCTGATAGAACTAGGTTCAACACCCTATCATGGACCATATGGTGGCACTGTATTGCTAGGATTTTGTCATCGTATATTCAGTTTCAAGCAGTCTCACTACCTAAAAAACCTGCACTTTCCCACATATCATAGCAATGCATTTGAACCAACATAATTTAACATACAAATATTCATACCATATTGTTTCTTGGTCGATGTTCACGACATCAACCATTTATTACCATCATCCTTTGGCTATTTGTATGGAATGTCAAAGTAGTATAGGGTGTATCATAGAAAAAGAATGATGTTTATTAAAAGGTGGGTAACTTTCACACTTAAAAGGGAATAAGATGTTTTTTGAATTATATGTATTTTTTATTTTTGTGGTTTAGTAGTTGGGAGAAAGTGTTTTAATATTCTAAATTTAAACCATTTTTTTCAAGAAAACTTTCACATAGAGAAAATTCTTTAATTACTTCCCTGTGATTTATCTTTGAAACTTAAAAGGGACTTTATCTTTGAATATCTGATGGTTGACCAGGTCAATGATATATGTGTCGCCATACCAACATTTGACGAAGTTAATATTTTTTTCGTTAAACAACGTCTCTCTAGTCAACAACCATTGGAAGTCTGACAAAAAAGTGATATATAATTAAAAAAAGTTCGAACCATTAGAGACATTTGACTTTGTTGCTATACTAGTGATGGTTTGCAGAGATTATAGGGGATATTTTTTGGTCAGAATACAATTTTTTATTTATGTTTTTAATTGCATTACAAACAATTAAACTACTGAGGTTGATTTTTGAAGATAATCATCACTGAAAGTTTGGTATGGAAAAATGTCACATAACGTTCCTCTAGGAGGACAAGGAGACATGAGATTTGCATTGGAGGATTTGGACGATTGAAAATGTTATTTCCCTCGTAAAATATGTAGGGTCTATAATAGAAGGAGACTTTTAATAAAAACAACTAAAATACATTGTAGAGAGTATGGACACCTTGAAGGCGGGCATGAATATCGTCCCTTGGTAAGTTATTCATTATATGTATTTATATTGTAGATTGTTTTTGTAAACATTTATATGTTAAATGTACAAGAAAAATAACATATTCTCTTTTCTTTGTGGATATATTATACGTACACAAAAAATTGAGAGTAAGTTAAGAAGAGAATAAGTAGACATAATATGTAGATTTTAATTAGGGTTTAGGGTCGGGTTTAGTGGTTAAGGGGTTTAAGGTTTAGGGGTACAGGTGTAAGGAGTTATGGGTTAAGATTTTAGTATTTTAAGGATTAATAAGTCCATATTAGGGCTCAATGGTTAAGGGGTTAGGGGTTAATAGGTTAGGGTTTAAGGTAGGTTTAGGGGGTTTAGGTCCTAGGGTATTTAGAGGTTAATGTGGTTTTAGAGTGTAGGGGTTCAAGGTTTATGGTTTAAGGGGTTTAGGATTAGATATTAAAGGGTTAGGGGTTAATATTTTAGGGTCTTAGGGGGTAAGGGTTTATTTATTAAGGGTTTAGGGTTGAAGGGTTTAGGGATTAATGGCTAAGGGGTTAGGGGTTTAAAGGCTTAGGGGGAATGGGATTAAGGTGTTAATGATTGGGGGGATAGGGTATGAGGGGTTAGGGGTTAGGGGATAGGGATTAAAGGGTTAGGGGTTAATGGTTTAGAGGTTAGGGGTGGGTTAAAAGTTAGGGATCAAATGGCTCTGTAAGCTCTCAACCCCTTATAAACCATGGTCTCCAAGTTTTGGGAAAGCTTCCATCAACTTAAAAGTCATGGTCACCAAGTAAAATCAAGGAAGAATATGTCATAATGATGATGAAACGATAGAAATAGGTTGGTTTTGTTGGTTGTGACTATATATCTCATAAAGTGTCTCTCTTTCTACATGTCAAGAAAAGTAACATTTTTCCTATATTTTATCATCATATTCATAAAAATCTTCATAAATTGCACAAGCATGATCATTGATTTGTTGTCTTTGTTTCTCGCTCTCACCTAAGCTAATTTATTGATATAGAATACCAACTACTAAGTACCCCTAACCCTTGGATGGCCAATAACTTGTTAATCCCTAAACCCTTATCCCTTGATCCCTTATAAACCCCTAAACCATTAAGTACCCCTATCATTGACCCCTAATTACCCCTTAAAGCCTAACCCCTTAACCCTTGACCCATAACCCTTCCATAACTAATGCATTAACCCCTAATCCCTTAGCTCTCAACCCCTTATAAATCAAACCGTGGTCTCCAAGTTGGGTTGGGGGAAGTTTCCATTCACTTAACACTTGTGGTCTCCAAGTGAAATGAAGAAAGAATATGACATAATGATGAAGTCGAAATAATAATTTGTTTTCTTTGTTGGTTGTGACTATATATCTCACAAAGCGTCTCTCTTTCTACATTTCAAGAAAAGTGACATTTTTCATATATGTTTTCAACATAATCATAAACATATTGATAAATTGCACAAGCTTCATCATTGATTTGTTGCCTTTTTATCTCTCTCTCACCGAGTAAGTTGGCTGCTCCATATAGAATACCAACTCCTAAGTACCCTTGACCCTTGGACGAAAATAAGTTGTTAACCCCTAAGCCCTTATCTCTTGACCCCTTATAAACCCCTAAACCATTAAGTACCACTATCCCAAACCCCTAATTACCCCAGCTTAAACCCTAACCCATTAACCCCTAACCCATAACCCTTGGATCACTAATCCATTAACCCCTAATCCCTAATCTCTCAACCCTTTATAAATTAAATTGTGATCTCCAATTTTGGTCGGGGAAAGTTTCCATCCACTTAAAACTTGTGGTCTCCAAGTGAAATCAAGAAAGAATATGACATAATGAAGAAGGATAAATAAGAATATGTTGTTTTTTTTTGTTGTGACTATATATATCTCACAAAGTATCTCTCTTTCTACTTGTCAAGAAAAGTAATAATTTTCCTATATTTTTTCAACATATTCATAAACATCTTGATAAATTAGAAAAAGCTTCATCATTGATTTGTTATCTTTGTTTCTCACTCTCACCTAATCTATCTTTGTATTTGTTGCCATTGCTTTCATGGATTATCTTTTTAAACATTTGTATAATATTAATATTTGTTATATATTCTAACTCTCCCTCCGTTACGACTAGGAAAAGTGAAGCTAAATAGGTAAAAAAAATTAAAGCATTAGGAAATTAACTTCAACACGTAATTCATAGAAGCACATAATCAAACGACATCATAATAAAAATCATTACAAGAGACTCATCGTTGTAATCAATAATGACACAACCAACGCATCAACATAAATGATAGTGACACATGAACAACAAATAAACATAAATAGCGATGTATTTCAACACGTCACAATCCACTGAAGCAAATTATAAACAATGATCATCTAGATACTAAATATTAAAATCACTACCCACCCATCCTACCCTGCAAGGTTAGGACCTCCAAGACACATAAGCAATGCTTAAGCCCAGGATTTATCTGATTGATTTTTACCAGTTAAGGTCTCAGGGATGGCGACTATTTTGAGGAACAAGGAGGTGTCTAAATCCCACTAACACAATCAAGTCGAAAACCAACTAGATCAATCAATCAACATCATTATTGTTCATGGCACGAGAGAATTTAAATACTCAGTCATTCATACATCGATATTATTCATGTCGCAAGAAAAGTCTAAATACTCAATCAACCATACATCCATATTATTCATGATGCATGAGAAATCTACTTTATTTTTCATGGCACAAGAGAATATAATTACTAAATCAATCATATGTCAAGATTATTCTAAAGGTGCAAGTGTAATCAACTTTAATTTATAAGGTGCAAGATATTATAAGGGCTTAATGATTCATATAACAACATAAGTTAAGGCACAAGTGAAATCAACTTTATTTTATTTTCATGGCGCAAAAGAAAACATCTATTTAATTTCAAGGCGCACAATTAATCATTTACTGAACTAAACAATAAATCAACATTATTTTCAAGGTGTGCGCGTGATCTAATTATTGAATTAAACATAAATACACATTCCTTCCAGGGCGCGTGACTAATCAAATTCTGAATTGAATAATAAATCAACCTTGTTTATTCATGGCGCAATAGGATGTTCCACTACACTTAAATTTTTCAAGTAGCCAATAATATATCAGAAAACAATATTGTGAGGGAATAATAATTATTTAAGGGTAAGGGTTTTGCAAGGTTTTAGCATATACAATAATAATAAACCTGTCGTTGAATGATTGTGTCAAAATCCAGCTAGAAAGTCTTGGAGTTGGTCACAACAACAGAAGGAATAGTATATACTATAGGAAGATTTTTTTTTTGAAGATTAGGGAGCATAGGTACTTTTATCCAGGTCTGGCATGTGGGATGCTGCAGCCAGTCCTGGTGTTATGATCCATGAAATCATTCTCAGGTTGCTCTATCATTAAAAGAATGTTATTGTGAATCACAGGGAGTTTCATGGAGATCAATGTTACATGGTGCACAGATTTAATAGCCCACGTTTTGTCCCCATGTTTGTACATAAGAGTTTGACTATCCCTCATATTTTTCCTCTATGAGAGAGAACTACAACGAAGCAACCCTTTAATGGCGGATACAACGCATCATCATATCTTTTATTGCATTACCTTCATCGTATGTTGTGATCCACAATCATAATTTATGTTGTGTCTGGACTATAAATTTGTTGCACGATCATTGTAAGAACCTAATATGGATGCACTAGATTCAATACCCACACCATTACTCCCTCTATAATGTTATTATTTTTGGGGGGAACATTACTTGCACTATAAATCTCATTTAAATTCGTTGCACGATCAACGTAAGCAACTAATTTGGACTCTTTGTCTTCAATAACCATGCCATTCCTACCTATGTAGTGTTCTTTATCTTCAATAACCACGCCATTCCCCACTGTGCTGGGTTATGATATTTTTTGGGAACATTAATTTTGGGATATTGTGAAGCATATGCCATTCCATTCAAGCATTCGTTTCTAGGCTTGGATTCCAAGATTGTGACGATCCCATATTCAATTCGTTGCTGAAACTATTTATGATCATCATATACATGTGTTTACTACAGGAATCCAATAATGTTTAGTTCACTTTCTTTTAAACTTTTTGAACTTCACATTGATGAGCTATCAATCTTATTGGGACCCACAAATGTTTTCTTACTCCTCAAAGTTTTTATTTCCATTTTCTGAGTTTTTAATGCCATTTTCTTATTTGCAGATGATACCATATTATCATAAGATCGTAAAGATGAAATGCAGAGATGAATCCTTAAATCCTTAAGGGAATTGCAATCCAGATACAATAAAAACATGGAATAATTATGATGGAAAATCAAAGGTGCCAGGTGAGTTATTATGTACTAGCGCAAGAAACTCTTATAGAAAAACACATATATTACCCCCAAATTGAAAAAGGGAAAACAATGAATAAGAAATCAAGATTTATTTGGGAATTAAGATTGCAGACTCATTAGAAATTCCTCTCTACAATACACAATCATCAAGGAAAATTTTGAGTCCAATATCAGAAATCCATTACCATTGTCAACAATTATAAAATCCATATATACAATAAAAACTTAATACAATGAAAAATCAAAATAAAAATATCATAACTGGAGAAGATAGGCTTGATGATGGTCCTTGGTGACTGGTGTTCCCTTCCTTCGTCCACTTTCTAACCATTGAGACTTCACCAGTGCCTCCCAGCCAACACTAAGGGTACTCTTCTTCCCCCTTAGCCCCCCGAGCCAAAAAGGGACCATGAACACACCCAACTAGAATTTTTCTAGCTCCCATCTCACCTCGCAAGGTAGAGCCACCACTCTCTCTCAAGCTGGGTGTCCCAACTCTCACAAGTAAAAACAGTCAAAATTTCTGCAGCATAACTTTTCCCATAACCAGTCTCCCTTTACCCCTTTTTCAATTTGCTTTATAGGAGTTTCCTCCATGCTTTATAGGAGTTTCCTCCATGACACCTTTCCACTTGCACATTTAATTCACTTTTTAAATAATTAATTAAGAATTATTTCCCTCATACACTTGTCACCCTTTCCCTTAGTTGCACAAGTAAATCCACAATTTATTTTAATAATTGTCAATTTCCCTCACCCATGCTAAAAGCGCTCCTAAAATCACTCCTAGTTGTCTCTTTATTCCCCTTGTTTCCAATTAATGACTAATGCGTTACTAATTCTGAGTTGAGTTAAAATAGGAGTCTTCTCCTAGTTAAACTAGTGGTAGTTTAGACTCTACAATCCCTTCTATCCGTGCACTTAATCTTTCATGCTTTATTCCTTTCTTATCTTATATTCCAATTAGGTATTTTCTGCACACATGTGTATTATATTAATTCTTTAGAATTATGCCATCTTTCTTATTTTATTGAATTGACTTGCCTCTTTCCTATTTTATTTAATTAATAATTAGTTTTAGTCTTCTTACCCACTTAGGCATACTTTTTGCATAGTCTTAGATTTTCATTTGGGGATTCACAATTAATTAATTAAATCCTTAATTCATTAATTAATTAAATCCATCGATGCTTAAATATTTTACAAGGTTTAATTATTCGCTCAAGGTTTTCTAGGCCACCTAGATTCATTGACTCAAGTTTTAATTCCACAACATGCCCTTCAATATGCACACCATGCTCCAAGGGTGCCACTAGACTTTGATTCAATTTTTTAACTACGCGATGTACCCTTCAAGATGCACTTCGTGCTCCAAGGATGTCACTCGCCTTTGACTAGTTTTGGTAGTTGTCCAACACCTGGAGTTAGCACTCCATTCGGGCGACCTTGTGAGAGACTAAGGGGTTCTAAGGAATAAGGAACATACCTTATTGCACACCCCTTAGAAATCTTCATGAGCGATTGTCACAGTCTGCCCTCATGACATCATGGACCTCTCAAACTAGGTAATCGTTAACCTACAATTCAAGCCATGACGAGAGTGATAGTAGGCTATGATAGGCATGTTGCCACACCTCTCCCTTAATATCTAGTCTATGTGCATGGCCCCTTTACACCTTATGTGAGTCATATTAGCAAGCAATCGTCGACCTTCATCCATCAACGAAACATTATCAATAATCCATAAACAACATCACAATATAATCAATCATATGTCACATATGCTTGAATGAAATACTCAAACCAACACAATCCACTCCTTGACTCAATCCAGAGTCCAGAGGCATCTCTGTGTTCAGATGTGGAGCATGTTAGCGCTCAAAAGCGTACCTTTAAAATTTTGATTCTTTGACAAGTTGTGCTATATTTTTCTAAATATTTAGTTCTTTCTCCAAGTTTCTATAACCTTAAAAATTCCCATCGAGTCTTGACGAGTTTCCATTGATCCTTTTTTCCAAAAGCACGTGATCCTTTTCCTCCAGGCCTGTGTAGAAAAATATCAAATTTCTATCAAAAGTCTACCAAATGGTTATAAGGTTTCACCTTTTGTTACTTTTTGGGTCAAAAATTTTATAAAAGACACACACACACACATATAGTATATATATATTTCAAAATCAAAATTTTGAAATTATATTTTACTATGTGTTTTGAAAATAAAAAACTTATGGTCATAGAAATTTTAAATAAATGGTGATGAGTGTGCATGAGGTAGGCTAGAGTGTCTATCGAATACCTAATATTCACCTCATTAAGTAAATCCTACACTACCAAAAATAATGGGCCCAGAACCTGTTCTCCAAGTCCATCAAATCATCGGTCTCCTCAAACCATAGAACATATCATAACATACAAGCCAAACACATAGAATCAAGCATCAAATACAAGCATCATGCGCCAAGCCAAGGAGGAACCTACTAAGTTCATTGCACGTCGAAATGTCATGAGGACAATGACGCATATAAACACCAAAGTCACCCTCATTCTCTTACATGTGGGATTATGCCCATTTAGTGAATAAAAACAACACAGACTTTAAACTCCCAAACGTAAGGTGTCATGGATACATTGTGCCAACAGACTTGTCAATAGCTCATCGGTGTCAAGGTCGATATGTGTAAACATTGCCAAAGTTACATATGTCGAAGAATAACGAGATAAATTGTGTTTGCATATCTGAAGATGGAATCCATGTCTGAATGGAAATGCATATGTCAATAAGGAAGTATTTACAAAATCATTATGAAGAGAGGAAAGATAAGGTTACTGGTACAACCAGAAAGGGAGTTCGCCCTGAAACAAATGTTGTTCTTACTGTTGTTCATGTGAAATCTAAGCTCCAAATGCTCACCATATCAACAGAATTTGAATGCTCATATTTGAAAAACTTATGTGATCGCGCTTGTTTAGGGAGAAGGTTACAAGGTCATGTTGGACCTGTTTATGCTACAAATTTCATCCCAGAAGGGTATTTCATTTTATCTTCATCAGAAGATTGTACAGTTCGATTATGGAGTTCCAAGATGAATGAAAATCTTGTTTTCTACAGAGTATATCCACATAAGATGGTTGGAGTACATTCTAAATGATGGAATATTCCACAAAAGTGTATGGCTGCAGAGTATAAGATCACATTCCTATTGATCTGGATTATTTTCGGCACGAAATGAGATCGGAGATATAATAAAGAAATGCACATAGATATCAAAGATGTTCAATAAGAGATGCAACCATAAACAGATATACAGTAATACATGATTTCTAATAATGAAAGAAATGTATAGAGATTGTAAAAATACAGAGTGAAAGACTCGCTAGAATGGTGGCAGCTTATCTCTGAGAAGAGATGTGATGGCTACTCGCATTCGCAAGAAGATGATTACAATGAGGCTCTGAAGGCCCTTTTACAATAAATGGGAAAGCCAAAAGTTCTAGACATCCAAAAACCTAACCCTAGGAGATGAAGTGCCAAAAGTCATGTGGGCCCCGTTTGGGTAAGTGAGTACATCAACTTCCCGGGGTCGTAACTTTTGCATACAATCTCCGTTTTAGGCGTGTGATAGCTCGTTTGAAAGGTATTGTCAAGGAGATTCATTTTGGGGGCTCAATGATGCCTTTGGCTATAATTGAGAACCTCAATCTTGAAAAACCTTCATTTGGACCCTAAAAATGGCCCCGGAAGTTAAAACCTGCTAAAAATAGTAAATTGCCAAAATGTCTGAAAAACTGTTTTGAGCCATTTGGAAAAGGTGGGTGGCCACCGATATCCACCTGGATCAATCCTCCCTCCTTAGGAAGCAATGCTCTCCATTGCACTGAGTTCCTAGGGGAGAGGGAAAAGCGTTTGTTGGATATGCATCTGGGTGAGCTGCGTGTATTGCTGGAGATGTCGCACTGCTTAGTTTGTGGAAGTCTGTCATGAACCTGTTGAAGTTGAGGTTGTTCAACAAGTCAAGCTACATGAGAGGAAGGTGTGCAGAAGGAATCTATGTGCTTTGTTGAAACCTTGTCGATCTGCTTCTGTTGGATATAAGGTGCAAGGGGCGAGACTGTAGTGGTTGCAATGTCCTTTTGTTCCCCTTTTGAACAGATTGTGAAGAAGCTGAATTTTGCAGTATGAGATACTACCTTGCGACACTTTTTAGGTGAAACAATAGTTGGAATTACCTCTGGTATTCTGTAGAGATGACCCCCCAAAGTAACAATGACACTACAGGGTCGAGACTCATAAACAGCATGGCGTCTCCACATATATGGTTGGCCCAAGAGAACATCACAGACATCCAGTGGGGCAACATCACATAATACCTCATCCTTGAAGGGTTGGATGTCGTATGACAATTGACATTGTTGGTTGACACGGAAGTCTTGTCCTTGTCAAAGCCACTCGATGTTGTATGGTTGTGGGTGTGGTGTTATCGACAATCCCAACTGTTTGATGACCTCTACTGAGATGAGGTTCTTTTGGCTTCCACTATCAACAATAAAATGTAGTGGGGTTCCCTTCACCCACATCTGTGAATGAAAAAGGATCTCCCCCTCTTCAGGATCTATTGATTCTTCTGGTTGGATTTCTACGGTCGCGACAATAGCAGTGGGGTCTGCGTCAATGATCTGTCCTTTACCATTATTTTCAGAATCAGATTCTGAATCAGGGTTCGGCTCTTTGTCTTTGATCTCGACCACGAATGACTGTTTTGAGTGACATTCATCGGTGTTGTGCCAGGGGATTTTGTGGAACTCGCACCATTTTCCGGTGTCCTTCTTTGTTTCTTTGTCTTCCCGTGACCCTTCTTTTCTTGTGTCTTGGACTGGTTTTTGGGAGACTGCTTGTTAGGGACGTCTTTGTCATACTTTGGTTGTTGCGGACTTGCAAACCCGAATTCCCGTTTGTTCTGGTGCTTAAATTTCTACTCAATTTTAACAGCACATCGATAAGCAGCACCAAGTGATGAGATGTCCAGAAAATCCATTTCAGTTTGGATGTATCTGTGTAGAACCCCATGGTATTTCAGAACCAAATGTCGCTCGGAGTCTTTGATACCCATCTTGGTGCGCAAGGTATGGAAGGTATTGGTGAACTTCGGAACTGCTTGGCCCCTCTCTTGCCGCAGTGTGGTCCATCTCATGTACTGGTCCTCATAATTGCCAACAGGTTAGTACTATTCTTTTACCGCATCCACAAAAAAATCCCAAGTGGGATCGGCCCCATATATTCCAAACTCCTCTGTGGAACTTTGCTCCCAGTAAGTTTCCCACCAATATTTGACACGAGGGAGAGATTTAAGGAGTGCAAAGGTGATCTTTTCTTTGTCGGAAAAATTATGAATAGAGAAATAACCTTCCAGCAGAGTTAACCATTTTTCTAGGGCTTCTGCATCTATCTGTCCTTCAAATATAGGAATATCAAAATTAACTTGTACCTTGAAAGGTGAGGTGCCTCCAAAGTGGTCACTTGATGAAGATGCGCTTGATGCTATCGGAAGGCGTTGAAGGATGTGGGAAAAATTCTCCATCATTTCGTCCCTCTGTCGCGTGAGAGCATGCTCAAGCAACAGATTGCTAGGAACATCTGCTCCATCGTTTTTCTTTTCTTCTGCCATTGAGGGTTTCTTGGGTGTGCGAGAGAAATTGTCTTCAAGAGAGACAAGCTCGAGACGCCACTTGCTATACTCGGACCTCGTCGGGGACATGCACTGAAAAAACTGATCAAGTGCAGCCTGCTCTGATACCACTGATCCGAATTATTTTCGGCATGAAATGAGATCGGAGATATAATAAAGAAATGCACAGAAATATTGCAGATGTTCAATAAGAGATGCAACCATAAACAAATATGTATAGTAATACACGATTTCTATTAATGAAAGAAATGTACAGAGACTGNCTGTAAAAATACAGAGTGAAAGACTCGCTAGAATGGTGGCAGCTTATCTCTGAGAAGAGATGTGACGGCTACTCGCATTCACAAGAAGATGATTACAATGAGGCTCTGAAGGCCCTTTTAAAATATACGGGAATCCCAAAATTCCTAGACATCCAAAAACCTAACCCTAGGAGATGAAGCGCCAAAGTCATGTGGGCCCCGTTTGGGTAAGTGAGTACATCAACTTCCCGGGGTCGTAACTTTTTCATACGATCTCTGTTTTAGGCGTGTGATAGCTCATTGGAAAGGTATTGTCGAGGAGATTCATTTTGGGGGATCAATCATGCCTTCGGCTATCATTGAGAACCTCGATCTCAAAAAACCTTCATTTGGACCCTCAAAATGGCCCCGGAAGTTAAAACCTGCTAAAAATAGTAAATTGTCAAAATGGCCAAAAAACTGTTTTGAGCCATTTGGAAAAGATGGGTGGCCACTGATATCCACATAGATCACCTATCAGTTGAAAGAAGAGCTTGGCAATCAACAGTGGGCAAAGCATTTCGCTGCTAGACATGCTTGACGGTTAAATAAAGGAGGGCAAGCCAATGGGAAAAACCATGAACCCATGAATAAACTTAAAGGGCATTAAAATCAGAACTCAAATGAAACAATCTCAAGAGGATATTTCAAGACAAATTCAGCATTCAATGAACAAGTGGTAGTCAAGTGCATATTTTAAGGCATAAGATCAGTGGAAAAAGAATTTTAGTGGCAGAATTTTTAATAGATGGCAGGTGTATCCCATATTTTTATACATAAACTTAGCAAGCAGATTGACTAAAATCATTGGATTATCAGTGATTGAGCACAAGTGGCAAACATATTGAGAATTTCAAGGATCCAATTTAATCATAAAATTCTTGTTGGAAGAGCATCCAATATTTCAAGAACATATATCCATGATTTCTAGACCAGGATAGCATTTGAATTCAAAGATTGAAGGGTAGTCCTAGATTTTAAGTAGAAAACATTTAACAGTTAAATAAATTTGGTAGTTACAGACAAGTGGTGGAAAAAGTTCCTAATTTTATGGAAGAAACTAATCCAATAGTCTTCAACATTCGAGATGTTGTAGCTTTTTCTTGTTTAGTTTATGATTTTTTCGAGAAAGCTAGCAACAATTTGAGTATTGTTTTGGTTATTTAAACTATGTATTTGAACTATTGAAAGGGGGTGCAGTTTTTCAAAGACCTGAGAGGTCTTAAGAAGTAGAAATGATTGTACATATAAGTTTGTAATCTAGAGGGGCATGTGGCTATAAGCTTATAGCCACATTTTGAAATTATATTTTATTATGTGTTTTAAAAATTAAAAACTTTTGATCATAAAAATTTGAAATAAACGATGATGTTTGTGCATGAAGTAGGCTAGAGTGTCTATCCAAGACCTAATCTTCACCTCATTAAGTAAATCCTACACTACCAAAAATAATGGGCCCACAACCCAATATCCAAGTCCATCAAATCATCGATATCCTCAAACCATATAACATATCACGACATACAAGCCAAACACACAGAATTAAGCATCAAATACAACCACCCTGCTCCAAGCCAAGGAGGAACCTACTAAGTGCACTATGCCTCGAAATTTCATGAGGAAATTGGCGCATATAAACACCGAAGTCAACCTCCTTCTCTTAAATGAGGGAGTTCGCACAGAAATAAATGTTGTTCTTACTGCTCCTCAACGGAAGTTGAATTCTCACCATCTCAACGGAAGCTGAATTCTCAGCTTTGAAAAACTTATGCGATCACGCTTGTTTAGGGAAAAAGGTACAAGATCATGTTGGACATGTTTATGCTGCGAATTTCAGCCCAGAAGGGAAATGGAATGCTGCGAATTCCATTGTACAGTCTGATTATGGAATTCCAAGATGAATTCAAATCTTTTTTTCTACAGAGTAGATACACATCAGATGGTTGGAGTACATTCTAAATGATGGAAGATTCCACAAATGTGTATGGTTGCAGAGTATAAGATCGCAGGCCCGTTAGTTGAAAGCAGAGCTTGGCAATCAACGGTGGGCAAATCATTTCGCTGCTAGATATGCTCGACAGTTAAATAAAGGAGGGCAAGCCGATGGGAAAAACCATGAACCTGTGAATAAACTTAAAGGGAATTCAAATCAGAACTCAAGTGAAACAATCTCGAGAGCATTCAATGAACAAGTGATAGTCAAGTGCAGATTTTAAGGCGTAAGATCAGTGGACAAAGAATTTTAATAGATGGCAGGTTTATCCCAGATTTTTATACATAAACTTAGCAAGTAGATTGACTAAAAGAAGTGGATTATTAGTGATTGAGCATAAGTGGAAAACAGATCGAGCATTCCAAGGATCCAATTTAGTCGTCAAATTCTTGTTGGCAGAGCATCCCAATATTTCAAGAACATATATCCCTGATTTCCAGACTAGGATAGCATTTGAATTCAAAGATTGAAGGGAAGGCCCAGATTTTAAGGAGAAAAAGTTTAACAGTTAAAGACACTTGGCAATTAGAGACAAGTGGTGGCAAAAGTTCCTAATTCGGTGGCAGAAACTAATCCAACAGTATTCATCATTCAAGATGTTGTAGCTTTTTCTTGTTTAGTTTATGATTTTTTCTGGAAATCTAGCAACAGTTTCGGTATTGTTTTGGTTATTTAAACTATGTATTTGAAATATTGAAAGGGGGGTTCATTTTTTCAAAGACCCGAGAGGTCTTAAGAAGTAGAAATGACTATACATATAAGTTTGTAAGTCGGAGGGGCATGTGGCTATAAGCTAGTATACATATAAGTTTGTAAGTCGGAGGGGCATGTGGCTATAAGCTAGTATGTTATTGAAGATTCATATGAGTTGTTTTATCATATTTTGTCCTTATTTTTTCTATTCTATTCTTCTTTTTGTTTTAATGTATTGGCTTTGATTTATGGATTCCTGAAGCAGCTGAAGATTTGTTGAAAACTTTCTCATTTATCATTGTTACTATTAAAGAACATCTAATTTTTCTTTGCATAGAGGATCTTTGCTTAGTGAACGTCTATCTTTATGTCACTTCTCTTTCTCTTCATCATTAAAAAAATATTGTGCTCGATAGGTAGCTTAGATTCCTTTAATGAGCAGAATGTTTATGACTCCATTGCTAATCTGCATTGACCTCTATTGTCTTTTCCTTTCTTTCAAATCGTGTTGATCCCTGATTTTAAATCTGATTTAAATCAAGTTACATGTTACCAAGCTCACCTGATCTATAGTCTTGGGTGAATTCTTGGAGAGCTAACATAGCATACCTAAGCAGCTGCATGAATCAGGCCTCATACTCCGACACCGTACGACCACCATGTTGTAAGGAGTTGAACTCATTGAGCTGGCGCTCGATGAATTCCTCTGAAAGATACCTCTCCCGGAACCGCTCCTTGAATAGTTCCCCTGACACGTCTTCGATGACCATGTTTAGTTGTGGTAGGAGCGTCTTCCACTATAGAAGAGAGCTCCCCTTTAGTTAAAATACTTCCATGCGAACTTTCATGTTGGAGGTGTAGTCGTGAAGTGTGAAGCACATCACCATGTTATCCAAACATGTCTCAACGGCTGCGTCATCCGTGGCACCCATGAACTCAAGAAAATTGACCTTTTCGAGTTCTCTGTAAATAATACCACTGCCTGCTGAAGCACATTGTGAACCCTCATTAGGTACATGCACCCTGGCCTCATCTCTATTGAGTCGGTTAAACAAGGCCTTTGACATCCTCTGAAAGGACCTTCTCCAATAAACCACATCCCCCACAACAATCTGCTCCTATCCAATGACTTGTTCCTCTCCTTATGGGGTTATACCCCTCAGGCGTGGATCCTACTAGAGGCTTCACACCTCCTCCCCAAGCACCACGTCATCTACCTCCACGATGTCCTCTATCCACGATTACCGTAGGGAAAATTTCAATTTTAAATTATCGATAAATTATTGATCAATGTATAATACCGAGGAAGGTATGATGATCCATAGTCACAGGGTTGAACCTGCTATGATACCATATGTAACGCTCCCTCCGTTATGACTAGGAAAAGCGAAGATTTTTTTTTCTTTTAAAGCATTGGGAAATTAACGTCAACACATAATTCATAGCAGCGCATAATCAAACGACGTCATAATCAAAATAATTACAAGCGAATCATCATCGTAATAAAAAATGATGGAACCAACACATCAGCATAAATGATAGTGACACATGACCAACACATAAACATAAATAGCAATGTAGTTCAACACATCACAATCCATTTAATCAAATTATAAACAATGATCAACCAGATACTGAATATTAAAATAACTACTCATCCATCCTACCCTGAAAGGTTAGGACCTCCAGGACACATAATCAACGCTCAAGCCCAAGATTCATCCGATTGATTTTTACCACTTAAGGTCTCAAGGCTGGCGACTGTTCTGAGGAACAAGGAGGTGTCTAAATCCCACTAACACAATCAAGTCGAAAACTAACTAGCTTAATCAATCAACATCATTATTGTTCATGGCGCGAGAGAATTTAAATACGCAATCATTCATACATCGATATTATTCATGTCGCAAGAGAATTCTAAATACTCAATCAACCATACATCCATATTATTCTTGACGCATGAGAAATCTACTTTATTTTGCATGGTGCAAGAGAATATAATTACTAAATCAATCATATGCCAACATTATTCTAAAGGCACAATTGTAATCAACTTTATTTTATTTTCATGGCGTAAAAGCAAACATCTATTTAATTTCAAGGCGCGTGACTAATCAATTATTGAATTAAACAATAAATCAACATTATTTTCAAGGTGTGCACATGATATAATTACTAAATTAAACATAAATCAACATTCCTTCCAGGGGACACAACTAATCAAATTCTGAATTGAATAATAAATCAACCTTGTTTATTCATGGCACGACAGGATGTTCCACTACACTTAAATTTTTCAAGTAGCCAATAATATATCAGAAAAAAATATTATCAAGGACTAATAATTATTTAAGGGTAAGGGTTTTGCGAGGTTTTAGCATATACAATAATAATAAACCTGTCATTGAATGATTGTGTCAAAATCGAGTTGGAAAGTATTGGAGTTGATCACAGCAGCACATGGAATAGTGTATTCTCTTGGAAGATTTTTTTTTCCGAAGATTAGGGAGTGTGGGTGCTTTTATCCAAGTCTAGAACACGGGAGGACACTGTCAGTTCTGGTGTTACGAGCCATGACATCATTCTCAGGTCACTCTATCATTAAAAGAATGTTATTTTGAATCACATGGAGATCAATGTTACATGGTGCATGGATTTAATAGCCTGTGTATTGTCCCCATGTTTGTATGTAAGAGTTTGACCGTCCCTCATATTTTTCCTCTATGAGAGATATCTACATCGAAGCAGCCCTTTCATGGCGGATAGACCGCATCATCATCTCTTTTATTGCACTACCTTCATCATGTGTTGTGATCCACAAACATAATTTATGTTGTATATGTACTATAAATTTGTTGCACGATCATTGTAAGCAACTAATATGGACGCAATGGCTTCAATACCCACGCCATTCCTCCCTCTGTAATGTTATTATTTTTATGGGGAACATTACATGCACTATAAATATAATTTAAATTTGTTGCACAATCAATGTAAGAAACTAATCTGGATTCTTTGTCTGCAATAACCACGCCATTCCTACATGTGCAGTGTCCTTTATCTTCAATAACCATGTCATTCATCCATGTGCAAGGTTATGATCTTTGTGGGGAACATTACTTTTGGGATATCGTTAAGCATACGCCATTCCATTCAAGCATGCTTGTTTGGGCTTGGATTCCAAGATTGTGACAATCCCATATTCAAGGCATTGTTCAAACTATTTATGATCATCATATACAAGTGTTTACTACAGGAATTCAATCATGTTTAGTTCAATTTATTTTACACTTTTTGAACTTCACATTGATGAGCTATCATTCTTATTGGGACCCACAAATGTTTGCTTACTCCTCAGAGTTTTTATTGCCATTTTCTAAGTTTTTAATGCCATTTTCTTATTTGCAGATGATACCATATTATCATAAGATCGCAAAGATGAAACACTGATATGAATCCTTAAATCCTTAAGGGAATAAAAATCCATATACACTAAAAAAATGCAGAGGCAAATACTTAAATCCTTAAGGGAATCACAATCCAAATACAATAAAAACGCAGAACAATTCATATGTAAATGAAGAAGTGTTGGGTGAGTTATTATGTACAATCTCAAGCAACGCTTATAGAAAAACATAAAGATTACCCCCAAATTGAAAAAGGGAAAATAATGAATAAGAAATCAAGATTTAGTTGGGAGTTAAGATTGCAGACTCGTTAGAAATTCCTCTCTACAATACACAATCATCAAGGAAACTTTCCAGTCTAATATCAGAAATCCATTACCACTATCAAAATCTCTAAAAACCATATAAACAATAAAAAATTAATACAATGAAAACTCAAAATGAAAATACTATAACTGGTGAAGATAGGCTTGATGACGATCCTTGGCGACTAGTATTCCATTCCTTCATCTGCTTGCTAACCATTGATATTTCACCGCTACCTCCCAGCCAATGCTAAGGATACTCTTCTTCCCCCTTAGCCCCCTAAGTCGCAAAGGGGCCACAGACACACCCAACTAGAATTACTCTAGCTCCCAGCTTGCCTCGCAAGGTAGAGCCACCACTCTCTCTCAAGATGGGTATCCCAACTCTCACAAGTAAAATTAGTCAAAATTTCGGCAGCATAACTTTGCCCATAAACAGTCTCCCTTTACCCCTTTTTCCCATTTTCTTTATGGGAGTTTCCTCCACGACACCTTGCCACTTGCACATTTAATTCACTTTTTAAATAATTAATTAAGAATTATTTCCCCCATACACTTGTCACCCTTTTCCTTAGTTGCACAAGTAAATCCATAATTTATTTTAATAAATGTCAATTTCCCTCACCCATCCTAAAAGAACTCCTAAAATCAATCCTAGTTGTCTCTTTATTCCCCTTGTTTCCAATTAATGATTGACGCCTTACTAATTCTGAGTTGAGTTAAAATAGGAGTCTTCTCCTACTTAAACTAGTGGTAGTTTAGACTCTAGATTCCCTTCTAATTGTGCACTTAATCTTTCATGTTTTATTCCTTTCTTATATTATATTCCAATTAGGTATTTTCCGCACACATGTGTATTATATTAATTCTTTAGAATTACGCCATATTTCTTATTTTCTTGAATTGACTTGCCTCTTTCCTATGATATTTAATTAATAATTAGTTTTAGTCTTCTTACCCACTTAGGCATACTTTTTTCATAGTATTATATTTTCATTTGGGGATTCACAATTAATTAATTAAATCATTAATTAATTAATTAATTAAAGCCAACTATGCTTAAATATTTTACAAGGTTTAATTATTCTCTCAAGGTTTTGTAGGCCACCTAGATTCATTGACTCAAGTTTTAATTCTGTGACGTGCCCTTCAAGATGCACATAGGGCTCCAAGGGTGCCACTCTCCTTTGATTCAAAATTTTAATTACACGACATGCCCTTCAAGATGCACTCTGTGCTCCAAGGGTGCCACTCGCCTTTGACTGGTTTTGGTAGTTTTCCAACCCCTAGAGTTAGCACTCCATTCAGACGAACTTGCGAGAGACTAAGGGCTTCTAAGAAATAAGGACCCTGCCTTATTGCACATCCTTTATAAATATTCATGAGTGATTGTCACAGTATGCCCTCACGACATCGTGGACCTATAGAACTAGGTAATCATTAACCGACAATTCGAGCCATGGCAAGAGTGCTAGTAGGTTGTGACAAGGATGTTTCCACACCTCTCCTTCAATATTTGGTCTATGTGCATGGCCCCTTTACTGCTTATGTGATTCATATTAGCAATAAATCGTCAGCCTGCATCCATCAATGAAACATTTTCAATGATCCATAAACAACATCATAATATAATCGATCATATGTCACATATGCATGAATGAAATACTCAAACCAATACAATCCACTCCCTAACTCAATCCAGAGTTCAAGGAGGTCCATTGATGCCATAGACATCCCAATTTGTCAAGTGTCCTACACACATAGGGAAATCTCATCAATAGCATCTGTCAATATGCATATAATAAATAACATAAAAGCATAATCCATCAATATCATCATAAAGATCCATAAGCGAAATAGATAACCACATACTATAACCGGATCACTTGCACCTCAAAGAATAAGTCAATAACATGTGCTCACAAGAGCGGTATTTTAAATATACACTAATATTACTTGATTGTTTGTAATTATAAAGGAACAACGCCCTAGGGAACTGCCCATGGAGGAAGACGTGGTTGTACAAGCGCATGTTTAGGAACATGGAGAGAATATTGAAGATCAAGTTAATGATCCTATGGAAGATGATGATTATGATAATAACACATTTGAAGAAGATGGGAAAAATATATTGATCCAGGAGACCTTTAATAATGTCGGAATGGATGATGATGACGACCAACTTGATGGTGTTTTTGATATACATGTACTTGAGAAGGCAAGACAACCTCTTTATGAAGGCTCCAAAAGAAGTATTCTCTCTACTACATTGTTGTTGGTGAACTTAAAGGTTATGAATGGTTTGTCAAACACTTGTGTCACACATATCCTAACATGTGTAATAAATTTTGTCACAAGTAAAAATATATATATAAGACATAATTATGAAATAAACAAGCCAAATGAGATGTTACTGTGTTAAAAAAATTTTTTCTAAACAAATAACTAGAACAATCATTGCCAACATTATGTGGTCCCTCTTTATTGACATCCATGTAGGAATTTTATTGTTGATAACAAAAACATGCCACACTGAGTAAGTATATATGATCTCTCCAAATGGATTGACACCGTCAGATGCCAATGAAAGCCTAAGATTACGAGGTTCGACTTTAAAATGTGGCCATATTTCCTCTATCTTGTTAAATGCAGATCCATCTATAGGAATTTGAATAACACCATATTTACTTCTATTCTTTACATGGTAATCCATAAACTGTGTTATGCTTTTTCACCTGAACAATCACCGCAAACATAGAATTATGGAAATATAACAAAGAACCTCGTGAGACACCTTTTTGGTTACTTGATCGGTTCGATATCTACTAATTTGAAATTTCGAGAATTCTTCTTTCGACACATGTTCTCCATGATATAGAATATGATCATCAGGACATGCATGACTAGCTTGATACTCCATTCCAATATCTTTCATAATGGCATGTAAATCTTGGTATGCACGACATAAAACATTTGACGATGGTAACAGAAATTCACCTAAGAATCTACATCATAAAAAATCAATACTTGTTAATGTAAAGAATATTAATCATACATATTGCATCCAAATTTTATATATGATCAACTAACAATAAAAATAGAGTAAAAAGGAAAACCTTTATCATCATGTCCTAAATGCACTTTATTATACCATTGAAATTATATATCCATTTGATATTTTCTTATCTTTATGTTGATCTTGTGTTCATAGACCCACATTGAGAAACTTTCTAGTATGATATGGAAAAAAGTTAAAAATTGGGCACATATTAATATACAAACCTACAAGGTATAAAGATACCTCCACCTAACTTTCTCATGGAAAAGTCTATAAAATCCCATGACAAAGACTATATTGGTGAAATTGGACAGTCACTACAAGTGCACTTACAAGAACACACAATATATAATTCTAGAGATTGAACCTTCAAATCAACTCTCACAAAGTATTCTCACAACATTAAATGAAGACCACAATAATAACCAACAGTATAACTATTGCAACAAAGTGGAAGTGCTTACTTGGTTAAGAAAGATCAAGTTAGCATTCATGCTACAACACATGCACATTCAAACTAAAATCATCTAGAACATGGACTAAAAACATATGACATATTTTGTTACGAAGGTTCATTTAATTCATGAATTGCTCGTTCCACCATACCTGAGTGTGTGGTACACCAAACAAGCAGGTTGCTGCTACTACTACATCAGTGGTAGAAATTGACATTGATGCATCTACCGACATCGAGGGTTTGTTATCCAAGATTAGAAAGTGAAAACATCATATATTTAGATATAGAAAAAAACACATTATATATATATATATATATATATATATATATATATAGGCAATGAAGAACATAAAGATGATCAAGATACTAACCTCCTCCATGAAACTATGATGTCTAGTGGCCTCCATCAGACCATAACAATCCTACCCATAGCTCGAACATTTGTCAGGGTCACATGGACTAGGATGGGAGTGCCTAGTCTTTCCATGTTCCCTCTCTTGGTCGAACTCTATTGCAGTACCTGAAGGCCCAACCCCTCCCGCAACATCATTTTAGGATCTCTCCTAGCGAGATAATGTTATAAATGTGTTGTGCTACACCAAGCTATGGGTCTAGGTGGATATTGATGTTTGGGTCTGGTTGATGTTTTCTTCTATGGGAGGATGTTTAGTAGGGGGGTTATGCCTCTCCTTAGGAGGATAAGGACATAGAAATGGGTCACACCTAGAATTTTCTCTATCCTTTGTGGAACCACGACCCACCCCATGGAATTCACCAATGTCAAAGTACTTGACATGGTGATGTAAAATAAACTTTGTCCATAAATTTCTAAGGAAATAGAAAGGCACCTCCTATTATTGTAGGGAGGTTTTTCAAATACCATAAACCACCTATCCATCAAATTGTCTAGAATTGTTTTGAAGGCACACCAATCCATACAATTGCATCTCTTTACGACTAGTGTTTCTAATTCAGTTCTCAGGTCAATAAAAAATGTCATCGGGTCTTGTTTTGAAATGTTGAAGTCTCTAACTTGGTTTTTATCTAAACTAATTCTATAATATTCATACATTCTGGCCATGTAATAAAAAATGTGAGATAATTGGCCTTTGGCATTTGCAATAGAAGATACAATGGTGTCTAGGGAAGTGGCTAGTGACAACCATGAGATCTCTCTGGTATTTTGTAAGGGTAAAATCATGAATGTGGGTGTCTATTTTTCTTGTGTTTTGAGAAAACAAATTATATTTTCAAAAATTCTTCAACTTCCAGTAAAGAAAAGTATTTTTTTATTTATAATTTAACTTTACAGTAAAAAAAAAACTTGTCAAGAATTTTGTTAGCTTTCTATTGACTATTTTTCAAATTTTTTTTATTGAGATCTGATATGTCAACTTAGCAATTGTTTGACAATATGTTCCTAAAAAATGAAGGGAATGATAATGAGTTATTGTTTTCCCCAATAATGTATCCATTATTAAAATTTTGTTTTTGACAAATGAAATATGCTGCAACAATATACAGAGACATTAATTTTATGTTGACTATAGTTTTGAATCTAATGGATTGATATTATAATTTCTACAATTTATTGAAGTTGACCAATGTGAAAAAGTTGCAGATTTTAAACATATTTTTTTACCCATCATGTTTAATTTTCTTAATTTTTACTTAAAAGTAAAATATAAAAATACCCATTTGAAGAGGACGGACTAAAGCTTATTAATATACTTTTTCCATAATTTTCCACAGTAAATTTTTAAAGATATGCATTTTTCATTTGAATGAATCATAATGTCTCTTAAAAATATTATGCAATGTATTTTTTGAAAAATTAATTAAAATTAGATAAAAACAATGAAAATGAATATGGATTATATCAAATGAAAGTATATTCAATTCCAAAAATGTTGGTATCAGTTCTGAAACTAAATTCTTTGTATTTGCAGGAGTCTGTTGCCTCCAAAGTTGAAGTAAGTTGGAGAGAATTGAGAGTTTTCTGCAAACTGTCCCATTTGCAGGTTTTCGGTCGAACTAATATTTCGGCCGAAAAAAATAATTTTTCAGATGAAAGATGTTTTCTAATGGAAGTCGTAATAAATAAATGGACTTTCAAACTTTTGACCGAAAAGTAATGTTTTTAGCTGAAAAGGTGGTGACAAAATTTTGTCGTTCAAAAAGAAACGAAGGGACGCATCGTTTGGCATGAAATCATATAAATATGCTTTCGACTAAACTTCTTTTGCACAATTCATTCCATCACTTCGTATTTTCGCTTATATGGAGCCGCTAAAGAGAAGTTTGGAGCAACATTTTTGCTATTTGGAGCAACTTCTTCATTGTTTGGAACAAGGTTTTTGTTGTTTTGAGGAAAGACAATTTTTCTTCTATAATTTCAAGTTTTTATTGGAGCAAAAATTTATATATTGAAGGATTTCTTGAACATTGTTTTCAAGGTGGAGGCTTTCTTGAACATTATTTTCAAGGTGAAGGCTTTCATAAGTAATTCCTTACTATATCAAAGAGAATTTTTTTGAAAGTAAGTTTTTTTAAACAATTCCTATTGAATTATTGATATTGTTTTTGAATATTTTTTGTCACAATGAAGTTTCTCTTAAACAAAGTTTTTTGAAGATCAAAAGTTTTTTTTTTTAATTTTCTTTAAAATCTAGTTTTTATGCAAAATTTATCTTAAAAGCATTTTGGTTTATTGAGTAATTGTTTCTAAATCTTTTACAATATGATTATAAAATCTATTTTGTGTATTTATTTAAAAAAAAAAAATGAGCTATAATATTCGAGGTTTGAATTTTTTTTTCGTGTTATAAAATGTTGATTTTTTTAAAAACCTTTACAGATTGAATAATCATGGTCAAAAAAAATGTGCGTAAGAAAAAATATGATCGCACTCGAGACGAAACTCGCCATAACGAACAAGCGAAAGAGCGTTATTGGAGAAAGAAACAATAATGTGAAAATATTGAAGGAAGAAACAATGATGATGTAAATAGAGATTTGCATCCTGATTTTCAACAGGAAGATGTCCAACTAGTTATGCATACATACTGTCTAGATTAAGTTTAGAATTCAAATTTAAATTATTTTATAATACAATTAATTATAATTTGAATTTAATATTTTTCAAAAAACAAAAATAGATTTACCTCATAACATCGATGAAGTTGTTGAAACCAAAATTGAAGATAAATTTGAATCACCTACAAGTATGTACATAAGTTTAGATAATACAATATGAACACTTATAGAGTTTAGTTAATTTATGATCTGGTTTAGTTTTTTAATACAAGTTAAATTGAAAAATGCAGGAGATATCAACATTGATGATGAAATGTTAAAATATGTTGATACTTACAAATTTGGGGAGAAAAAACTTGACCATATTATAAGATATCGTGTTAAGAATATATATAATAGTTTTTTCAAAGATGAATCCATAGCAACACTAGCTCAACTTTTGAGAGGTATAATAAGGTAAAAAAAAAAT
>ML776670.1:3314078-3332204 GCA_009831015.1 Picea engelmannii | reverse complement strand
TCTTGGGTACAATAAGAAAGAAGAAGGTGGCAAGTGGAACTCCATTCACAAACATGAGAAAGGATTATCCTCCTCAAAAGGAAAAAGTGCAATCACAAACCAAATACAAACCATGAACTTTGTTAAAGGAGGAAGCTATAAATTAAAAAACAATAAACATATCAAAATATAGACTTCTCATGTGACAACAGACTCGAGTATGGAAACACCTTCAATGGTTATTGTTTTTCTTGTAAAAACTTTGTTCACAAAGCATTGGATTTCTAGAGCCCCGAAAAGAAAAATTCAGGAAGGTCCAATAACTTAATAAGATGTTGGAGATGCAATTATGTTGGTCACATAGAAAAGTTTTGGCATACCATGATATGCTACAACTATGATAAGTTTGGGAACAAATCCCAAGACTGTAGGAAATCAAGAAGACAACCAATGAAAAATAATCCATACAAGTCCGGAAGGAAATCTAATGAAATTTGGAAGAAAAGAAGAGAGGATAAATCTCAAAGGAAAAATGTAGAAAATAAAAGTTCATCAAACAGAGTGCCTTATTGAAAGATATGGAGAAGAAAATTTGAAGTAGAAAGCAAGAAATATAATGAAGATATTGCACCTAAAAATGAAGAAATTGATAACAATAAACTGATGGATGAAACTCCTAATAAGGAATGTGAAATTCGGAGCTTTGAATATGAAGAGGAACAAGCTCAAGGAAGAATAATTTCTAAAGAAGAAGATGAAGAAGATTATGGTGCACAAAACAATGGTGATTATGATGAACTCTCAAAACAAAATCAGTCTGTAGAATAGTGTGATGAATAAAACAAATAATATCTAAAGAAGAAAGCAACAAAAGGAGTTCAAAATATATAAAGATAGAGTATGAACAAAGAAAAGTTATTAATGATATGAAAGAATAGTAAAGATCTCTTGGAATAAAAGAACTAAAGAATATCAAGAAGAAGAAATAGATCAAGAATATTAGTAAGCTTCACACCCTTGTGCATTATGACAAAGGAGAAGACAATAAAACTATATTTGAACAAAAAAATACTAAGAGATTGAGATAACGGCTGGCACATTCACAAGGGGAGGAAAGAAATACAATTTTTATTTTCTTTATCAATTAGGTCAAAAGAGGAGAGATAAACAATAAAAACAAAGTCCAAAATAAATGGGACAAAGATAGAGGGAGCATCACCTTAGGGGAAGCATCATCTCAGGGGAAGAATAGAAATATTACCTTTGTCATTGTTGTCAAAGGGGGAGAGATAAAGAGTAAAACAAAGTCAGCTCAAAGGACTCAAAATACATAATACATTTCACAGAGTAAGTAAGATTGTTTTACTAAGGTTCCCATCAATAAAAAAGGGGGAGATTGTTGGAAATTTGGTTGTCATTGATGTCAACCTTGATAAATAGGTGAAGTATCATTGATTGATTGGTTTGAGAAGCATTGTCAATATTGGACACATTGTTATGAAGGTGACTTGAATGTCAAGCATTGTCAATATTGGACATAATGTTATGAAGGTTGGACATAATGTTATGAAGGTGACTTGAATGTCAAGCATTGTCAATATTGGACATAATGTTATGAAGGTGACTTGAATGTCAAGCATTGTCAATATTGGACATAATTTTATGAAGGTGACTTGAATATCAAACATTATCAATATTGGACATAAGGTTATGAAGGTGAGTTGAATATCAGTAGAAAAATAATATTGACTAATAAATTGTATGAGCTTGATGCACTCATCTTATATTGTATAAGGTTTAGATTGTGTCATTAACATCCATGCACAAAAGAAGAAATTGTGAAGAAAGTTTCCAAATAAAAAAGGTAAATGGATAATCCAATATGGATCCATACAAACACAAATAAAGAAGTTAATACGGCATGGTTCATTAAAAGTGATTAAGAAAATATCAATTGAAGAAGAGTCTAGAGATGAGACAAAATGTCAATGGTGGATATTTGGTGAGGAATCATTGATACCATCGAGTCACAAGTCGAGTCGATTCAAACTACAATGGGTCGACTATCTAGAATTTGATCGGCTGCAAGATGAATCAAAGATAAGTTGACCGACTACAAGCCTACAGATTGATGGAAGTTGGAGAAGACAAGTAAATCGATTTCAAGATGAGTCGACCAATTGAAGGTCAAATTCGAAGGAAAATTGATTCGGGAAATACAATTCGACCAAAGTAGAATTTCTCAAGTCAGTTTTCTTCCAAGTCGAGTCGGTCCAAGAATGAAGTAACCTAAAGTTCAAAGTCGAAGAAAACTTAAATACAAGTTGGGGTGAGGCTGAAGCAAGATGGGTAGACTAGAATTGAAATACTCAAGTCGATATTTCTCCTAGTTGAGTCGACCAAAACGATGTTTGTCAGTTGAATGAGGAAGCAAATACGAAAAGCAATGAGACCAAGTCAAATCTTTATTGACTAGCAACTGAGAGGGAACTTATTTTAATATAATCATAAAGTAAAATGTTTAAAAGTTGAGTTTAAATAATCACCAACAAAGGAGATATGTGGAGGTAAATTTAGACATTCATGAAAAGGTAATATATACTGAAGTCGATCTAGCATCCAACGATGAAAGAAAAATCTAGGAAAGTTTCCTTCAAAGAAATGCTTGTAGCGGTCATCTCACACACTTTCTGGGGAAATTTCCTCATTGTTGGCTAATTGGGCATGTTCTGCAAAAAACACATGTTGTATAATTTTAAAATGTGTTTCCATCACTCAAGAATATTCATATGAAAATCATTGCCTAAATTGGTGTACAGAAATCAATTAATAAAAGTTACCATTTGTGTTAATTAAATGAGGGGGTGCAATGTCTCATTCCAAAAGGATAGATTGTTTAAAAGTGACACCCTTTGGAGGACTATATTAGGTAAAGGAATATTAAAGGAAGAAGGTGTCTTGGTGGATATATATATATATAGATAGATAGATAGATAGATAATGGATTGTGTTATCACTGAGAGTCACCCTCAGATTGTGGGAGGATAAGCCCAATACCCATCAGAGTTTTTGGTGGATGTTGGTTTTATATTAGTGGAGGTCAATGGACAAAACTCAATATATGAATGATGTTCAACATAGAACTGTTGGCATGTTTACAAGAAGAGCGTGCTTGTCATTGATGGAAAGAACAACAGCAACGATGACAAATAGGTAGGCAAGGAAGAAGAACAGTAGCAATCGAATGGAAATATCAGCAGTGTAAGCTCAGAAGGAGGAAAATAGTCAAAGAACGACAAAGGTTTTCAGAGTTTCGCAGATTGGGAAATCCAAAGGAAAGAGGTTCAAAATCGCGATATACGAAATTGCGATAACAATCTTGATAGGAGATTTAATGAGGACACGTGGTGAACGACAAAGATTTTGTTTTGGAGTTTCGCAGATCAGGAAATCCAAAGGAAAGAGGTTCAAACTCACGATATGAGAGATCACGAAAAGATCTGGACCGTCAGATCACCAAGGATTGTGGACCATTGATCAGGTATGAAGAAGGCTCGTGAAGTGGCGAAATCGCGATAAGATATGGGCCGTCAGATCTAGAGTAATTACGAAGGACCAACAGCCATTAGATATGGTGAAGCTGTAAGGCAGATAAGACCAAGATTCATCCAACTCTCCAAAACTATGAAAGAATCCTAGACGTCCATCGAGGACAGTCGTGGACTGTTGGATCCAGATGACACATGGCGAAAGATCATCGTTTCGGTGACTGGAAAGTCAAAGGAGCGAAGTGCTCGTTTTATTGGCGAGTGGTCATATCTCGTGGTCACATTGTCAAGAGCTAGAGAAGCCAAGCCCTATTTCGGAGTTCGTGACATGGAGAGTCGAGAGGACTCATCATAGAATACCCGAGATGCGAAAGTGTGAAATGCATTTTCAAATAAGGCTATGGTCACAGCCAGTGGTTACATCTGCGGAAGATAGAGGAAGGAGCTAGCGGTGTTAAGCTCCATCTCGGAGTCTCGGCGATCGCGAATTGGAGCATCAAGACCCTTCATCACAGGAATCACGATATACGATATCCCGATGAGATATATACCATCGAATCATCGGAGATCTTGACCGTTGATCGGGCTCGATGAAGTTTATAAATTCACGAAATACGAAGTGCCTCTTGGCGTAGCCTATGGTCACCGCCAGTGGTCACGTGAAGGGAAGAAGCTAGCAGTGCTAAGCTCCATCTAGGAGTCTCATTGATCACGAATGGGAGTGTCGAGATCCTTTATCAAAAGAATGCCGAGATGCAAGATCACAAAATTAAAACTTTGTTTAGTGCTCGATCATAGCCAGTGGGCATATGAATTAAATGTAAGACCCTACGAACTCCATCCAATGGTGCGGGTGAATTTAAGTATGATCGAAGGGATATTCTTTCTATTCATAGTTAATCAATAAGTGGTGATTCAGTTGCTGAAGCGGTCTTTGGAGGTTCACAGTGTAACTGCTAGAAACCACTGATGGTTTATGCCAGAGGACTCAAAATGACTTTTGTGTGATTGCCAGAGGAGCTGAAGAATCTCAAGAAGTCTACCAGAGGAATGAAGACTATTTGTGGAGCCAATTGACAGATGGATGAGCGTTGAAGTCTGTAAATGCAACAGAGAGGATGAGTTTGACTGTGACAGAGAAGACAAAGAGTCTCAATTGTTGGAGAGGCTAAGGAATCTCAACATAACACTTAGTGATGATGGACACATGGGTTTAACAGCCAGAGAAGCTAAAGAGTTGCAATGATGAACAGGAAGAGCACTCGACATGAAGAGCATGCAGAAGAATTGTACACAGGTATGCAGAAGGTTCACAGAGACTGTAAGAAGGCTGAAGAAAGAAGAGATGGGGGCGGTTGTTGTGAGGGATTCAGGAGTGTAGAAGGAGGAGTGCACAACAACTGAAATATAGAGCAGAGGAATGGTGGATTAAATGGAGATGACACACAGTGCATAACGTGAGAAGAACATAAAGCATAGAGGAGTGTGCAGAAGACACTGATGCAGACAGAGCAGTGCAATGTAGCAGAACAGTGATAAGTCTGGTAAGCGAATGATAAATATTGTATCACTGTGATAAGTTTCATTAGCAATAAATTATATGTTAGGGTGGAAGGGTGGTGCTAGGGAGGACTGTTGTCCTCAGAGGTTCAAGTGGGTGCTTGAATACAAGGAGTTGTAGCTTCCATCTAGTTGCATCCAGAGAAACCAGGGTGGCAGGGTGGTGTAAGGGAGAATTGTTGTTCTCTATTGTACAGGTTGGTGTTTGTATTACTGGAAGTTGGTGCTTCCATCCAGTTGGTGTTGGAACACTTAGGGAGTTGGTGCTTCCTTCTAGTTGGTGCTAGAGAAACCAGGGAGTTGGTGCTTCCTTCTAGTTGGTGCTAGAGAAAACAGAGAGTTGGTGCTCTCAGCAAGTTGCAGCCTGCAAAACAGAGGTTGTATCCTCACAATGAGTTGGAGCTCATATGTATGATAATGTAAAGAATGTAAAGATTACTTATCATATAAAGAAGAAGAGGTTTTTACCCTTTACAGGTTTCCTCAGGAAATATCTGTCTCTGTGTTTCTCATATGTGTGACTAATGTTGAATGTGTTATTTCTGACTTCCCTACATTATTGTGATTTTCATTGATTGCTTTGTAAAGAGTTAAAAATAAGAATAATTGTTTAAGCACGGTAAAAACTAATTCACCCCCCCCCTCTTAGTTGTCCAACAATTGGTATTAGAGTCAGCCCCTTTTATCAAAGGGTAGATCCTAGAGCTTAAACATGTCAAGTCATGAAGGAAATTCAACCAATAAGGCCCCACTGTTCAATGGAACAAACTTTGCCCTCTAGAAGGTTAGAATGAGAACCTACATAATGGCTTTATGTGCGGATGTCTGGGATGTGGTAGATACTGGTTTTGTAAATCTAGTTGTACTAGCTAATAAGGATGACAAGCTAGAATTTAGCTTCAACACTAAGCCTATGAATGCTTTCTTGAGTGGGCTTGCAGAAGAAGAATTCGTAAAAGTTATGCACCTAGGAACTGCCAAACAAATGTGGGACAAACTCATTAGCAGTTATGAAGGTAATGAAAAGGTAAAGGACGCCAAGCTTCAAACCTATAGAATATTGTTTGAACAACTAAAGATGAAGGAAGATGAAACTATTGGAAAACACTTTCTGAGAGTAGAAGAAATGGTAAATGCAATGAAATCACTTGGTGAAAAAATTGAGGAACCTTCTTTAGTTCAGAAATTCTTGAGATCTCTCCCAGATAGGTTCAACCCGAAGGTCTCTGCTATAGAATAACTTTATGATCTAAAAACCTTGGATTTTGATCAAATTCTAGGAACATTGACTGCATATGAAATGAGAATAGTTAAAGATAAACCCACCTCCAAAGAAGCATCATTTAGAGCAGACAAGAATGAGGATTCTGAGCCCGATGAAATTGAAGAAAAATTTGTGAAGAGACTGAAGAAGGGATCAAGCAAATACAAAGGTAAACTGCCTTTCAAATGCTTCAATTGTGGTAGGATAGGTCATTTTGCAAATAAATTTCCCCACAAAGGAAAGTATTAGACATGTGATGATGAGGAGAAGTACAAACACAAAAATTTCTTTAAAGAGAATAACTTTAAGAAGAAAAGTCTTTGCGTAAAAAATGATGATGATCCTTCTTATGATGAAGACAATGGCTCCTATATTGAAGATAAACTAAATGAATTCATACTTATGGCCAAAGAGGATTATGATAATAACTACACAGGAAGTGATGTTAATGAAGAAGAAGTTGTGGTTGACATGGAAGGAGAACTGATCAGTGCACTAGAAGAGATTGATAGACTAAGAATCAAGAACATAAAGCAAAGACAATTGTTGATACAGTTCAAGAAAGACAGTAAAGAACCTGATGAAGACCTTGTCCTACTAAAAGTAGAATTAGAAGAGGCAAAGAAAATCAAAGACATTCTGAAACGACGGTTATCAGAAAAGAAGGCAAGATGTGAAGCATTAGAACAAGAAGTAGTGAAAACTAGGAAAGAGATGGAGAAGTTTCAAGCCTTGTATAATCAAAATCTATCAAGTATCAAAGCATCAGAAGTATTATCCACCATTATAAATCAGAAAAGGAATCCAAGGCTGAAAATTGGTTTGGGTTATGAAGAGGGATCAAGTAGTGGCAAGCCAAGAAACGAAGAACCCCTCAAGTTTGTCAAATGTACAACCAATGACAACAACAAACCTGCAAAAACAAAGGGAGACAATCAGCCGCCCAGGATGAGTAAGGAAAAAGGTGCCAGGACTGAATCTGTAGAACAAAGAAATAATGCGCTCCCTGCTGAAAGACATCATCAGCATGGAAGAAATCGATTTGCTCAAAGAAGACAACCATTTTCCAGGTACAAAGAATGTTTATATGGCTATTGTTTTTACTGTTCTAACTTTGGTTACAAAGCAGTAAATTGTTCCTTAAGACTTAGACATGAGCAATTAATATTTCAAAGGAATAAATACTTGCCACAACAAAGAATGATGTAGCCAAGTAACAAACCTTCATAGATTGCAAATTGCCAAATTAAGTCTAGGGACATGCAACTAAGGAGGTCAAGAAATAATCAATAGTTAATGAGTAGACAACGCTGCAACAATAAGTTTGACCTTTTGAACAATGAGATTGAATGCTACATCTGTCATAACTATGGACATAAATTTGTTGACTATCATTTAAAGAACTATGAACCAGATTTGAATTCCCCTGCTGAAAATGTCAAGTTTTGGAAGAAGAAAGAAAGTGACAAGTGTGGATTAGTGTTGTCAGCTCAAAGAAAAATGAACTCTTGGTATATAGATAGTGGATGCTCCAAAAATATGATGAGAGACAAAGGTATTTTTCTATCTCTAAGTGAAAGCAAATCAGGAAATGTAACCTTTGGAAATGATGCTCTAGGTAAAATAAAGGGTAAAGGGATGGTGATTTTAAGTAATGGAAAAGGAAAAGCCCAAGATGTTCTACTTGTAGATGGGCTGAAACATAATTTTCTCAGTGTAATTCAAATGTGTGACAGAGGATGTGAAGTGGTGTTCACATCTAAGGACTGCAAGATAAAGTCTGTAAACTCAAGACAAGTGGTGGCCAAAGGCATAAGGACAGAAAATAATGTATATGTGCTGAAAGAAAATAGATAATAATGTCATCTAAGCAAATATGATGAAAGCTAGTTATGGCATAGGAGACTTGGAAATCTAAACTTTGACCACTTAATCAAACTCAGAAATCTCGAGGTAGTAAAAGATCTTCCGAGAATATCAAAGCCCCAAGATTCAATGTGTAAACCCTGCCAAGTAGGAAAGCTAAATAGGACACAGTTTAAGTCCAAGAGCTTTACTTCAATAGAGAAACCACTCCAACTAGTTCATATGGATTTATGTGGACCATCAAGACAAGAAGGCATAGGGAAAGAAAAATACTTCATGCTGATTATTGATGATTACTCCAGACTTACTTGGGTTGCCTTTCTCAAAGAAAAAGATGAAGCATTTGAGAAGTTTAAAATATTTAAGGCATTAACTAAGACTCAAATAGGAAAGAGGTTAAAGGTAGTAAGATTAGACCGAGGAGGAGATTTTATTTCAAGTGACTTCAAGGAATTCTGTGATAAGCATGGGATCAAGAGAGAATACACAATCCCAAGAACTCCACAACAAAATGGAGTAGTTGAAAGGCAAAACAGAACAGTGCAAGAAATGGCCAGGTCAATGATGACTGAGAAGAACATTGGTCAAACCTATTGGGTAGAAGCAATACACACAGCAGTCCATGTTCTTAACAAAGCCCACCTCAGACCACAAAGTGACAAGACACCTTATGAACTGTGGTTTGGGATACCTGCTTCAATTAAACACTTCAAAGTCTTTGGGAGTAAATGCTACATAAAGAATAATGATGAGAACCTTGGAAAATATGATGACAGGGTTGATGAAGGTATCTTCTTGGGGTATGCTACAAACAGTAAAGGATACAGATGCTATAATAAGAGGCTACATAAAATTGTTGACTGTATTGACGTAAAAGTTGATGAAGGAATCCCAACAAGAGAGGTGTACAGTAATGAGTCTTCTACATAAGACATAGCTAAAGCCAAAGATGAACAGGTCCATGAATCAGAAAATGAAGACTCTGAATCATATGAAGACACAAATACTCAGACAAACTCAAATCAGCAGACAACATCAAATTCCTCCTCCAGAATCACTCAAAAGAATCATCCTGCAAGTCAAATAATTGGTGAAAAAGACAAAGGTGTACAAACCAGGAGAAAGCTAATCAAAAACACCGAACAATCACATATAGCTTTCATATCCATGCTGGAACCAAAGGATTTTAATGAAGCTAGAAAAGATGAACATTGGGTTAAAGAAATGAATGACGAACTTGATCAGATTGACAAAAACAATATGTGGGAGATGGTTCATAGACCAGAAGGTAAAAATATCATTGGTTCCAAATGGATCTTTAAGAATAAGTTGAATGAGCAGGGACAAGTTGTCAGGAACAAAGCGAGATTGGTTTGTAAAGGCTATGCTCAAATAGAAGGACTAGATTTTGATGAAACATTTGCACCCGTAGCAAGGTTGGAAGCTATCAAAATATTTCTTGCCTATGCTTGTCATAAAAGGTTTAAAGTCTATCAAATGGATGTCAAGTCAGCTTTTCTAAATGGAGATTTAAATGAAGAAGTCTATATGGAACAACGAGAGGGTTTTGAACTATCTGATAACCCTGACTTAGTATGCAAGATGAAGAAAGCTTTATATGGGTTAAAACAAGCTCCTCGTGTCTGGTATCACTGACTGGATACGTATCTCAAAGACAAAGGGTTCAAGAGAGGAACAATTGACAAAAATCTATATATCAAAATAGAGGGTGATGATTTTCTCATTTTGTTGGTCTATTTAGATGACATCATCTTTGGATGTAATAAGGATTCATTGGTAAAATGGTTTGCTTCTTCCATGGAGTTTGAGTTTGAAATGTCTATGATAGGTGAACTGTCATTTTTTCTTGGTCTGTAAATTACTCAGAGGTCTGAAGGGATGTTCATTTCTCAAGAAAAATATCTAAGAGAAATGTTGAAAATATTTCAAATGGAAGATTCTAAACCTGTGGGCACACCTATGGTTACTAGATGCAAATTAAGAAAGGATGATGACTCACCTGATGTTGATCAAATTTCATATAGGTCAATGATAGGCAGCCTGTTGTACATAATAACATCTCTCCCAAACATAATGCATGTTGTTGGAATGGTAGGAAGATATCAGTCTGCACCTAAACAGAGTCATTTGCTAGCTGTCAAAAGGATATTCAGGTATTTGAAAGAAACAATGACTTATGGTCTATGGTATCCCAGAAATCAAAATTTTCAGTTAATTGCTTATTCATATGCAGATTGGGAAAACTATGTCGATGAGAGAAAAAGCACCAGTGGAGGAGCATTCTTCCTGGGTGACTCGTTAGTAGCATGGCTTAGTAAAAAGAAAAGCTCCATTTCTTTATCAACTACAGAGGCAAAGTACATTGCTGCTTCTACCTGTTGCCCTAAGGTATTATGGATGATTCAAACACTTGCAGACTTGGAGGTAAAATACGCAGCACCGATCCCAATTCATTTTGACAACACTAGTGCCATCAGTGTGTCTAAGAATCCTGTACTCCACTCCAAGACCAAGCATATTCCCATAAAATACCATTTTCTGAGAGAGCAGGTCACCAATCAGGTTGTTAAGGTCCATTACATTCCAACCATAGAACAAATTGCAGACATCTTTACTAAACCCCTGGCCAAGACACCATTTTAATATCTCCGACAGAAGTTGGGTGTCATCCCATCTCACATCTAAGCAAGTCCATCCTGTTAGGGGGAGTTTGTATTGGTTGAACATTCGACACCTCCTAAACATACTACAATAGCTCAAGGGGAGCAATTTTTCTTTGACATTGATGTCAAAGGGGGAGAAAAGGAGTGGTCCAGACCGGATGCTGCAGTTGGAGGTCCAAACTGATTAGCGCAGCCATTCAGGGTTGCCATCAATGCCAAAGGGGGAGATTGTTGGCATGTTTACAAGAAGAGTGTGCTTGTCATTGATGGCAAGAACAGTAGAAATGATGACAAATAGGCAGGAAAGGAAGATCAACGGACAGGAAGGAAAGGAAGAACAACAACAACAATCGAATGGCAAGATCAGCAGTGTAAGCTCAGAAGGAGGAAAATAGTCAAAGCATGATAAAGGTTTTCAGAGTTTCTCAGATCAAGAAATCCAAAGGAAAGAGGCTCAAAATCACGATATACGAAATCGCGATAACAATCTTGACAGGAGATTCAAGGAGGACACGTGGTGAACAACAAAGATTCTATTTCAGGGTTTCACAGATCGGGAAATACAAAGTACAAAGGTTCAAACTCGCGATATGTGAGATCACGAAAAGATCTGGACCGTCAGATCACCAAGGATTGTGGACCATTGATCAGGCATGAAGAAGGCTCGTGAAGTGAAGAAATCGCGATAAGATCTGGGCTGTCATATTTGGAGTAATTACAAAGGACCAACAACCATTAGATATGGTGAAGTTGTAAGGTGGATAAGACCAAGACTCATCCAACTCTCCAAAACTATGAAGGAATCCCGGTTGTCCATCAAGGACAGTCATAGACCGTTGGATCCAGAGGACACATGGAGAAAGATCATCGTTTCATTGACTGGAAAGTCAAAGGAGTGAAGTGCTCGTTTGATTGTCGAGTGGTCATATCTCATGGTCACATTGTCGAGAGCTAGAGAGTCCAAGCACTATTTCGAAGTTTGTGACATGGAGAGTCGAGAGGACTCATCACAAAATACCTGAGATGTGAAAGTGTGAGTGTGTTTTCAAATAAGGCTGTGGTCACAGCCAGTGGTTACATCTGCGGAAGATGGAGGAAGGAGCTAGCAGTGTTAATCTCCATCTCAAAGTCTCGATGATCACGACTTGGAGCATCAATACCCTTCATCACAAGAATCGTGATATGCGAGATCACGATGAGATTTGGACCGTCGGATCATCAGAGATCTCGACCGTTGATCAGGCTCGATGAAGTTTATAAATTCATGAAATACGAAGCACCTCTTGGTGCAGCCTATGGTCACTGCCAGAGGTCACATGAAGGAAAGAAGCTAGCAGTGCTAAGATCCATCTTGGAGTCTCAGCGATCACGATTGGTAGTGTCGAGATCCTTTATCACAGGAATGTCGAGATGTGAGATCACAAAATTAAAACTCTGTTTAGCGCTCGGTCACAGCCAGTGGGCATATGAATTAAACGTAAGACCCTACAAACTCCATCCAATGGTGTAGGTGAATTTAAGTATGATCGAAGGGCTATTGTTTCTCTTTACAGTTAATCGATCAATGGTGATTCAGTTGTTGAAGCAGTCTTTGGAGGTTCACAGTGTAACTGCTAGAAACCACTAATGGTTTCTGCCAGAGGACTCGAAAAGACTTCTGTGTGATTTCCATAGGAGATGAAGAATCTCAACGAATATTCCAGAGGAATGAAGACTGTTCGTGGAGGCAATGAACAGATGGATGAGCATTGAAGTCTGTAACTGCAACAGAGAGGATGAGCTCGACTGTGACAGAGAAGACAAAGAGTATCAACTGTTGAAGAGGCTAAGGAATCTCAACATAACACTCAGTGATGATGGACACATGGGTTTAACAGCCAGAGAAGCTGAAGAGTTGCAATGATGAATAGGCAGAGCAATCGACATGAAGAGCATGCAAAAGCATTGCGCACAGGTATGCAAAAGGTGCATAGAGACTATAAGAAGATAGAAGAAAGAAGAGATGGGGGTAGTTGTTGTGAGGGATTCAGGAGTGTAGAAGGAGGAGTGCACAGCAGCTGAAATATAGAGAAGAGGAATGGTGGATTAAATGGAGACAGCACACAGTGCATAACATGAGAAGAACATAAAGCATAGAGGAGTTTGCAGAAGACACTGATGCAGATAGAGAAATTCAAGGTAGCAGAACAATGATAAGTCTAGTAAGCCAATGATAAATATTGTATTACTGTGATAAGTTTCATTAGAAAAAAATTGTATGTTAGGGTGGAAGGGAGGGTCTAGGGAGAACTACTGTCCTCATAGGTTCAAGTGGGTGCTTTAACATAGGGAGTTGTAGCTTCCATCTGGTTGCAGCCATAGACACCAGGGTGGCAGGGTGGTGCAAGGGAGAACTGTTGTTCTCTGTTGTACAGGTTGGTGCCTGTATGATTGGAAGTTGGTGCTGGAACACTTGGGGAGTTGGTGCTTCCTTCTAGTTGGTGCTAGAGAAACCAGGGAGTTGGTGTTTCCTTCTAGTTGGTGCTAGAGAAACCAGGGAGTTGGTGCTTCCTTCTAGTTGGTGCTAGAGAAAACAGAGAGTTGGTGCTCTCAGCAAGTTGCAGCTTGCAAAACAGAGGTTGTATCCTCACAATGAGTTGGAGATCATATGTATGATAATGTAAAGAATGTAAGGACTACTTATCATATAAAGAAGAAGAGGTTTTTACCCTTTACAGGTTTCCTTAGGAAATATCTGTCTTTGTATTTCTCATATGTGTGACTGATGTTGAATGTGCTATTTCTTACTTCCCTGCATTATTGTGATTGTCATTGAGTGCTTTGTAAAGAGTTTACAAGAAGCATAATTGTTTAAGCACGATAACAATTGATTCACCCCCCCCCCCCTCTCAGTTGTCCAACAAGAACTGGACAAGAAATGCACAGGGAAATGAGGGCCACTTTAACTTCAGGCAGTGAATTGAGTTTAAGTGTGAGTAGAGGGAAGACTTAGTGAGAAAGGTGAACAAGACTTCTATGAGCATCATGGATTTCAAGAAGCTTGGAGAAGAAAAACTCAGACTCAATATCACTCTTGAGCTCAAGCTTCAGACACTGAAATATGTCCAAACAACACAGTCACAACAACACAATGATCAAACCTACATCACAATGCAGCTACAACAACTCGATTAGATCCTCCATGCCCGAGCCATTCAGTGTAAGAGGGAGAAAGATAACCAGGGAGTTGACTAAAACTAGTCATGATACCATTGTAATCAAACCTACATTACAACAACATAACAATCCTCGACTGGATCCTCCATGCCCAAGTGTTTTAGCATAGTTTTTACAGAGAGATGAAAAGAAGCTGACTTCTATTAGCATGAAAGTCTCAAATTTGATACATAACTAGAGAATAGTTCTAGCCTAAAAAAATTACAAAATAGGGAGCTCTGCTCAACCAGTTGATGACCTTAACAAAATATTAAAACTATCTATTTATACTCAAAACAATTCGCCACTACCAAGAGTGTGATCTGATCACTACATTCAAAGCATTGCGTCTCGGTAGACTTCTGTCAGATTGTGAATGTATCCCACTGTCATACGCGAGCTCAGATCGGCATGGGTTTTGTAGGAAAATATGCCCACAGGGGTACCACGGGCTGACGGTTCAGTCCCCACAGTCGGGCCTTCCATGCCTTCCATTTATGGAGTGAGCCGAGGTTTCAACCACCAACTCTATTTTCATTAACTGCCTTTCCTCAGAGATTGAACGAGAGTTAATGCTCAGGGAGTGGACATGCGCTTCTCTCAGACAGGATGCCATATAAACATGTGATTGTGGGGCCGCTTAGAGGTGGTTTGGGTTCAGACTGCTTTTGGGTCGGAAATCCACCATATTTCACCACGTAGCGCATTCACCATACCCTGGTTTCAATTACGAGACTGCTCAAGAAAATTATCACCCGAGCATGTTGCATCCCCGCAATGGGTTTTGGTCATAGATATGATCCTGATATGTAATATGGTGCATATGCTATATTTAGCGCCATCGCCCCATGTCTGCCCACCAACATCAGAATCTACCAAATTTTACCTTGGGGGAGGGGCACTATTTGGACGCTGAACAATAACACTTCCTGGAGGATGACCTGTCACTGCCATGTTGACGTGTCGTAGATGGAGAGGTGACAAGTGTCACTCGAAACGGGCTAGAGGCATGTCTAAGAACACTTGAAATGAGGGCCACTTGTCAAGACCATAAGGGTGCCTCCTGTCTGTGATGACTGCTACCATGCATTTGGCTCTCCAGGGCTCGGGGGATAGCTCCTGTTCACCTGCTCCTTCTTCAATGTGACCTAGGGACATGACCCTATGAAATTGCACGATTGTGGGTGTGACCAAGGGTGGTTTGAAAGAAAACTACTTTTGTCCTCGTAATTCACCATGAACCGCCATGCATCCCTTTCTAAAACCCACGGTTCTAATTGTGTCCTGCCCTTGAAATTTTAAAATGTGTGCACCTTCCAACCCCACAATGGAGTGCAACCATTGATCTTGTGATCTGAGATGAGGCTTCCTGACCAACGGCCCAGCTCTGGCGCCTTTTATATTGATGGATTGGATCTTCCCTTTTCAAATCAACGACTGAGATCTGCTTCGTGATCCGGGCTTTAGGCCTTTCAATAGTCAAAATTTATTTGCTCCAAGCAAATTCTCTAGAGCCATGGATTTGATGATGTGTGGCCCTCTAGAGATTGACGGATGAAATCCCTTCATGTCTCTAGGCTTCAGGAAAATCAAATCTTAAACCTGGGCTCCCAAAATATTTTACCTGGAGCTAGCGATATACTGACGTGTGTCCTCATGAATCGAATGGCCAAGGATTACTTCTGGCCTTTAGTCAGAGCTCATGGATCTATGCCACATGTCCCATTGATGGGTGGTTCAGATGACATCATATGATGTCATGTCTATTGATGTGTCATGATAAGGAGGGTGACATGGCCATGATCGAATGACTGGGAAAGAGTGCCACGCGACATGCCTGATGAGAGTGTGTCACGTGCTTCGGCTCTTCGGGACTTTGGCGCTTCAGCTCTTCGGGATTTTTACGCTTCGACTCTTCGGGACTTTTAGTGCTTCGGGTCTTCGGGACTTCGTGACTTCGGGACTTTGGTCATTTGGGACTTAGGCACTTTTCTCATTTTAAAACTCCCGAAGTAAAACTCTTGGAATGACAGATCTGATGACGCGTGGCATTCTGGATTTGGATGACCGAGATCCACTTCGGGTCTTCGAGCTCCGAGAAAACCAAAACTCAAATATCGCTTACTCTTCCATGTGCTTTTACCCAGAGTTGTGGATATGACGACATGTGGCTCTTGCTGATGAACGACTCAAATCCATTTCGAGCCTTCGAGAATTTGGGCCTTCGGCCACTTCGGCAGCTTCGAAAAATTCGGTGCTTTGACAGCTTCAACTCTTCAGGACTTTGGTGCTACAGGTCTTCAGGAATTCTAAGCATTTCTCATTTCAAATCTCCTGAAGCTCATTTCCCCAAAGGCTTGGATCGACTTCCACCTGTCCCCTTTAAGATCAACAATTCATATTCACTTTGGGGCCTTTTAATCTGGTGCTATACTTCACACAAGTTTTCACTCTCGAATTCCCATGAGTCGCTAATCTGGACTGATCTTGGAATCTTTGCCACTGAAAGATTAAAACTGCCTTCTACTTATGCTTCAATCTCGAAACAAACTATTAAGAAAGATGCACTTTGTGTTCATGGTTGCGGCCTGCATAATCAATGATTTGGATGACTTGTTGTGGGCTGGGGAAAACAGGGAGACCAGTGAATGAAACACAAGAGGTGAGTGCTCATCCTCCAAGAAAAACAGAGGGGATTGGGACCGAGTTTTCTCTCGAGTAAGATATTTAAGGAAAACCAGGATGCACAAATGAACAAGGGAAAACAAAGAATGATTTACAAGTCGAAAGGGGAAAGGCTTAAGATTTGGCCTGCGAAAAGGAGAGAGACAGGGCAAGGAATTATAGACTCAAGCATTTTAGACACACACCTATAGCCCTTGACAAATTCATGTGATAACAGATTGAATGAAAGTTCATTCTATCAAGTTGGTGCATGTTTACAAGCTAAGTCTTGTCACAAGGATTGGATTCCTCACATCTCAGTTGGATATGAGATCAACAAGCCAAGTCTTGTGATGAGGGTTGGATTCCTCATTTCTTAGTTGGGTCTGAGAACTACAAGTTGGGTCTTGTATCAGAGAGTTGGATCTCTCATATTCAATTGAAGTTGAAGATATTAAAGGTTGATTTTATTTGTATTCATTCAAGTTAAATAAATAAAATAATGATATTTTATCCACTTCATACAGTTTGTGTTATACATGTTTATGAATAGTTAATTGAACTGCGTATATCTTGTTCAATTAATTTAGTTAATCTATGAAAGTGTGAAAAGTAGTCAAAAGTTCTAGACACTGATTCACCCCCCCCTCTTAGTGCGAGTGTGTGTTTCAACATAGTCAAATTCGCATGTGTAGAAAATAGAAAAATAGATTGTTTTAATATTCAAAAATAAAAATTTATTACGCCACTCAAATAAATTTCACTTACACATCATAAAAAAATATATTTCCCTTGCACCATCATAAACCATATATACCATTTATAAAAGAATGTAATGATCCACATATCAAAACATTTTTTCAATATAATTTCAAAGATTAAGCACTATTGATATTTTGAGTTCAAAAAATAACACACACACACACACACACACACACACACACACACACACACACACATATATATACTAAAAGAATGTTTGCAGTAACTACACTACCAAATACACATAAGTTCCAGGATGCTTATATGCTAATAACATGAAAATTATACAGTTCATATATCATCAAAATTATAGGAAACCAATACACTGTTCCAAAACTCTACAAGTTTAATGATCGAACTCATCTTTTTTCTTCTTCCATTTTTATGGAGCCTCCAATATTTTTGGATTATGAGCCATTGTTGACTCCTCGTATAGTCATGTAGTACTAGATTCATACCCGAAAAATAATATTTCATAAATAAAATTTAAACATATTAAATAAAATATATACTTGTTTAACATAAAGTGTACACTTGTTTAAAATAGTATTTAGATGAATAAAATAAACCAACTCAAGCAAAATTGGCATACCAAAGGTGTTGG
>ML776670.1:3288006-3313348 GCA_009831015.1 Picea engelmannii | reverse complement strand
TTTCTATTGTGGGATGTAGATGTTCTCATATAATGAAATTCTCTTTCAAAAATCCCTACATCATGATCTAAACATAAATAAGATCATGTATCTGGCATATTTTTAAATCTAGAAATGTTGGTTTCTGGTTGGTATACAATTAGATAAGAGTTTGACAATACCCCAAGAAGGAATTAACTTCGTTCTTTGTGAAATTTCACAAATTTGGACATATTAAGATGGATTCTTCCAAGAAGATAAATCTTTCCTCTTTTTTTTTTGGGATAGATGTTCTCATATAATCAATTGCCTGCACCATGATCTAAACATAAGATCATGTACAACATATTTTTAAATCTAGGAATGTTGGTTGGTGGTTAGTAAGCAACAAGTTAAGAGTTTGACAATACCCCAAGAAGAAATTCACTTTGTTGTATGAAGAAAAGAGAAATTTCCATATTACTCCATTCTTCCAAGAAGATAAATCTTTCCTTTTTCACGTGTGGGATAGATGTACTCATATAGTCAAATACTCTTTCAAAAATGCATGCATCATGATCTAAACATAAGTAAGATCATGTATCTAGCATATTTTTAGCATATTTTTAAATCTAGAAAAGTTAGTTCGTGGTGGGTAAGCAATTAGTGAAGAGTTCACGAAAATACCCAAAGAAATAAGGGGTGTTTGAACCTTCCCCATTCTTTCCCCAAATATATACCATTTTAAATGATGGTAAATTTATATAGGGACTGGTTGACTAACCCTTCAATGAATAGAAAATGCTTAATTAAAATATTATACAAGGAATATTTGATCAACGAGGAATATTTGATCAACCAAAACTTCAGTTTTGCTACAAGTGTATTTCAACTACAAATAAGCCATGGTTTTAAAAATAATGTTGAACTCTTTTTGCAAAAGAAATGTAGACAAAGGATATTGAATTTGTTCTCCACATATTTCAAAAGGAAATAAAAAGGGGACTTAAAAAGTTGTTCTGTGCATCTTTCAAAAGGAAAAAAATAGAAGGCAATTCCATTAAGGATAGTACATGTAGTTTTGTCTAAATCCCAAGTATATATTATTCTAAACCATTGATGTAGATGAAATAAATACAAGGAAACTACATCATGTGCATATCTATAATGTAATGTAACCCATAAACTTTCAAAAAAGTAGAAAAACAAATTTAAGCATTCATGTGTATATAATAAAGTCCTCATAAAAACACACTAGAACTTACAAATTCAATCTACATATACATGACCTATGCATCATCAGGTATGGATGCATCCTTCTCTAGTATGGGTATGTCCGTCTCAGAAACTCTATCTAACACTCTCTTCTCCAACTTGGCGTATAACACATTTGAAATTTGCATATTTCCATAAAGGCAACTACTTACATAAATAACGTTTTTAAATAATTTTTGATGAATTAAAATTAAATGATTGACACTTGAAATCGTAGTTTTAAACTTCAAAAAATGAAACACCTGTGATCTGCCAACCTCAATATCATCCACCACAAATGAGGGTGGCATACCCATAGTTCGTGGAGACATGCAACTACCCCCACCACGCTAAGATTTGAAAAATTGTATATTGTAAGAAAATTTTCTTTTAAATTAATATTTTATTTTTTTTGTAAATAAAAAGTGATATTACCCTAATAAACAGTTGTCATTATACATAATTGATCAGTTTCACACGCTTTCCACCTGTTCCACCAAAAAGTTGGAAACCGAAATAGGTGGCTTCCTTTTGTTCTTGTAGCCAAAAGTTGAAGCCACTAGTTGCTCTGCCAAACAGTTAGAAACCAGAGAAAGTGGCAGCAGAGTGTTATGACAGTGATATCTAGACATGCATAAAAAACTTGATCATACAAAATGAATTGAGAAATTTAAGCAGTAAGACAAGAAAACTAAACATTAGTGCAAAAAACCCCCATTGCCATGCAGATGGAGTGTTGAGGGATAAGAAACTTTAAACATTAGATGGGCTATTAGAAAAGTGGAACCTGCCATCGAGATTTCCATCAGGAGGAGTTCCACCATGAGGAGTGAAGAAAAAGGTTGCGCACAGGTCGGGCATCTCTGCTTGATAGGCGCGCTCGAGAAGGCATCGAACAACATGTCGATTCTGCTACTGAGGAGGGTGTGATGGTGGAGTTGTTCCATCATGTATATCCTCATATCGAAGATGAGATCCAAGTTCTTCGGTGCAAGAAATTTTGGTGAGCTCGAGTCTCGTCCCGTCTTTGAGGTAGCCAAAGGAGGCTCCAAGTGCTCTGGTGCAAGAAATTCGGGTGAGCTCGAGTCTTGTCCCGTGTCCGTTTAGGGAATTTTCTCTTGGAAAATGAAATTCACCCCCTCCAGTGTTGCCTTTGTTTCCATTGTTGTAAGAATGGTGTTGGGTCTACCCTTGGGGTCTAGGACCATGTAGAGGATGGAGTTTCGTGGAACCAGAATTAGTTCCTCTGAGATTTCCTCCTCCACATACGCCATTGGAGGCATCTTTGGCTCCTTGGTCCTCTGAATTAGAGTTGTTGAAGAAGCCCTCGCTAATTCTCGAAGGTGTCTCTGCCTTGCTATGTAGCAGTACCAAAAGGGACCCCTCTTGGGTTTCCCTCTCTCACGAGGCATGAAAGAAATGGGAGGCCAGATAAAATTGAAAAGGAGGTCACAGAGAGCCGGATAATTGATCAGAACGGAGCTCCAATGCAACAAAGAAATGGAATGAAACAAGCCATGGCCATATTGGTAGAAGTGGAGGATTGTCCGAAAATATGAAATGATCGCACAACCTCCTCCCATACCTATCGTCATCCTCTTGCCATGGCACATTGAGGGTGCCATTAAACCTGCATGAGGGAGCAACCCCTCCTTCCCCTGAGTGTGATTAAGTTTGTCCTCCATCCAAGATTGAATCTTGTTGTGGCAACCGGCCATATTAATAACCTGACCCGCATGTGGGCTGTGTGGCATCCTCTGGGCTAAATGGCACCCTATCTGAGGTTAAATTAATAATTTAAATGAACCTAATAACCAAAATTTTGCATAGGTTGGAGTGCATTGCATATCCATCGAAAAAAACTCATATAATATGCCAGAACAAAGTGTTGAAAATCCTCTATATAATGGCACTAATCTAGTAGTAATTTGAGCACCATGTGAAAAGTTATGAACTTTGTAGTCTCGCCGCCATCATGAAAAACCACCCAAAATGGCTGATTTTAAATCAGTGATATCTTCACTTCAAGAACTCCAATTCGAACAATTTTTTTTTGAATTTGGGTGAAATTGTGTGAGAAACTCAAATATGTAATTTTTTCCGGAAAATTCAACCCCAAGTACTATAGAAATCAGAAAAATTGCATGGTCGTCCGCGGAAAACCATGAAAATTTGTATATTTTAGAATGGTTATAACTTCACTTCCTCGACTCCATTTCAGATGATTTTTTTTTCTGAGAGGAACTCATATATACAACCAGTCTCTACAAATGTTGCACAAAAAGTTATAGAAAATGTCCAGAATGTCGTGGCCCTCATTTTCTTCTCCGAAAATTTGCAAAATAATAATAAAAAGAAATCCCAAAATTCTTGCCAAGGAAAGTGCTCTAATACAACTTGTTAAGAACCAAATACTTGCATACAGAAACACCCAAAATATTCAAATAACAATATAGAAGAACCACACTTTTATTATAAGAAAACCCTTAGGGTAGGGAAACATCATACAATGCATCCTATTATGGAAGGGATCCTCTCCTGTTCACTTGCCTCTTCGAGGGGGCATCCTTCTATTGAGCTATCGCTCCAAATACAATACTTCTTAACTTGTCTCATTACATTTCTTGAACCCCTTTATATAGTGCTACCAATCACCGAAGAACATTCTAGAGGAGGAACCTTCTATAAGTATAACCTTCTAGTAAGTACTCTTACATTTATTATATCTAACTACCATAGTGGGCCTTATTTAATAATATAGTGGACCTTTTCCACCTTACATTGAATGGCCTCCACTACTATTGCATAACCCCATTCCCATTGGGTACCTCCCATATTACCTCCCTAGGTATACTACAATCCCCTTTTCAAAGGTGTATGTTCTTTTATACATATATGTCCTTGACAAACTAATTAAAGAGTAATTATTACAAACTACTTGAGAAGCAAAGAATATCAAGTAATTTTAAAACAAAGTATTGAACTTTAATTTAAAAACAAACTAAGCATTGGAATATAGATAATAGTATAGGAAAATGATATTTGATCATTACATATTTAAATAATTCCATTTTAAATATATAACCAATTTGAAAAAAATAGTTAATGGATGGTTATGTGTTAGTTTTCATGATCTACAACAACCAATAGGATTTGTAGCAATGTCATGTTCTTTAACCATATTTCTTTAACCTCCATATATCTATACCACAAACAATGGCCTAAATCGATCTGAAGCACATAAACTTGTAGCAAGTGGATCTATAGCAGGTGGATTTGTAGCGACATCCAAACTAATTCATTATTCTAAGATAAATACAAAGTATGATATATTTTTCCTAAGGTTCAACAAGAAATCAAATGAAAAGTCATAAATTATAATGAAGGTTACCTTGAGCCTAAATCCTAGTTTTAAACATCAAAACCATAAATAACAAGGTGTAAAGGATAGGAAAAAAGGATGAATGTATAGGAAAAATGGTGCCCAAAGGATGGAAAACATAGGGATGATAATCTCCCCCTCAACCATAGTTGTTGTACATCCTTGAGAAACCCTTTCATCTAGTCATCAGAATCATAGGAGATAAAGTATGAATATTTCTAGTAAATATTGCTCCAATTGTAAGGGGAATGATATTCTTCCTCACCACATAGTAACCAATTTTCTGGAATATTCTCCCAAAAGGCTTCTTCCTCCTACTATTCCCATGAATAACATTATTGATACTTTGGTGAGGGACACAAAATAAGTGAAAAGTTAAATTTCAAGCCTATCTGTTGTGTCCAACACCTTTTTACAAAATCCATGTATCTTTTAAACCTGTTTAGGGCTATATTGAAAGTAGGATAGCACGAGGGTTCTCTCTTTATTTATTGAGTTGATAAACAATCTGATCTCCTTTCACAAGAAAGTAAACGTTTCAGCCTCATCTGAGCTATTCATCCTACACACTCAAAGATGGTAGTCCTTTGAGTTCATTGAGTAAAATAATAAATGAGATTTCTTGAGTAAATTCTCATGCCTCAAAATTACCCTTACTAGAAAAAGAATTCTCTTGTCACACATAAATGAATATTTCATTCATCATACTCTATATGGAACAAGGCATTACTCTAATATATTTGATGATTCATGAGTGAGGTAAAATTCCTCAATTGCACATCCCCCATGAAAGGATTGGAGTTTATTTGATTTTTCGAGAGAAAATCATGTCGATATAACTCACACAACAAATTTTGATCCTCCTCACTCTAGTTAGAATATTATTGTAGGGTATGCCTATAGCCAATGACCTAATTTGAGAGAATATCCATTATTCTTTCAAAAGACTGCATATATTGGTTAAGGACACTTGCAAGCAAGAACTACATAAGCCATATGACATAACTATTTATTTCTGTGTCTCAATTATTGTACTCCAGTGGCCAACTCATCCCATTTCTCATGCATATTGTGGATAGTTTGGTCATGTTTCAACACCTTGGCCAAAGGATTCAACAACCTTCTTCTAGTTCATGACCTCAGCCTCCAATTGAAGGACTTTCAAGCAATCTACCACATCACTTTCTTTTGGAACCTTTCTTTCCACCTCTCTTTCTTTATATACCTTCTCATTATTTAGATACCTTCTCCTCATGATCCTTGATTTCATTTCTAAGAGCCTTTGTAGACGGTTCTTCTTTCAGGGCTTGATGTTCAAAGGTTTATGCGCGTACCCGTTCCTCCAATCTTGTATTTTTTGTCCAGACACTAGGGGGATTTTCTTTTGTAGCATCCTTTATATTCGCCTCTTTTGACTTCTCATTGATAGGGCTCTTATCCACTTCTGTAGTGGTGTGTTTTTATTCAATACCCACACCACAAATATTATCGTCATTAATACCAATTTCAAGCAGAGCAGAAGGTGGTCATTCTAATTCACACTACTTTTCAATGTCTAAATTTATCTTGGCCCTAAGATATCTTAGCTTTTCTTTGGCAATGGATAATTTTTGGTGCATCCCGACGTGTTACCGATTTTCCCATGCCTTACAAAAAAAATGGCTAATTTCTGGTGCAAACCCTTATTCACCCTAAGTAATCTTCGATTAATTTTTGAAGGATGGGTTTCATGTGCCTTGCTAGCTGAGTGCCTTCAACAATTTGTTGTACTTTCTTTGAGGATTCTGCAACTCTGTGTATTCTAACGCTTCATCTCCTTGATGATTGGGATCTTCTTCAGCAGACGACGATGGTTTCACCTCTTATGTGTTCATATCCTTTACTGGCATCTATAATTATCCTGAATAGATAACTGTAGTTGGAATTAATGATGAATTTTTATTGGTACAAAGATGGGGCTAAATTGAATATGGATAAAGTTGATAAAATCTGATAGGAACTTATACTTAACATATTGATTGGATTATGATAAAAACATGCAAACAAATGTGATGGAGATAGACTTTCTGCACACCTACTCGAGAATATGCATAGAGAGAATAAGAAGGCCAGTCGAAAAGACAACGAATAATAGTTGGTGGTAAACTAGCACATCTACAAATTCATGGTTGGTGAATGCCGAAAGGAAGACTTGCAAAAAGACAGTTTGCAAAACCTGAACTGTCCGGAAAGAGAAACGACCCAGAGGTGGACGGAAGGAGTCAGAAGCAATTGGCTGGAAGGAGGCAGTGTGTCCAGAATGTGGCTGGTAAAGGCCAAAGTTTTAGGTTGGCCTAGAAAATCAAACCCTAATCACTCATACGTGGCAATCATCTAGCCACCATAGTAAATTTTAAATATTATTAAGTAAAAGTAAAAAAATAAACATGTAAACTGATGTCTTTATAATAGTGAGGAAGTTAGTGGTTGAAATCACAACCATTGATTTATTGGGACTACTAAGAATATTCCATCAATATTTAATCTTGTCCATACAAAACTGATTAAGCACTAAAAACCTATTAAATGTGCCCATGGTCAATAGGTGTATGCCTTTTGGCATAAAAATGGAGTATGTAAGAGTCATAATGGCAATGTCGTTGGGCAAACGTTTTGTTTTTTTGTTTTTTCAGTCGGATTAGGTGATGTAAGTTTGGACAAAGGTGATGTAAGTCTGGACAAAATTGCTATTTTTTGTTGTTTAAATTGCATTTCTGAATGTATAAATGGATTTAGCATGCTGAAAAACTTCTAACGTACTTTAATTATACAAACTTAACCGCTCAAATATGCAGATCCAACCATTCTTCACCGAATTTCAGGCAAAATAAAAAGAAAACAAAAAGTAAAACATTTAAAGTAGATTAATGGCAATTGCAAACTCATTTTCTCACGTCAGATAAACAAAATTTGTCAGCAAAAGTAAAGGATTTTCGACGACGAGCCGAAGAGACTATGAGATGGAAGAGACAACGATTGTGTTTGAATGGATCAACAATTAATAAAATCAATGCGGAAGTGGAAGACGGATGGATCACGAGAGTGGGTAAAATTTGTCGATTACATTTGATATGTCGTGTCTATTTTAATCACTTGACTTGACTGTATGAGTTGAAAATTTTATCTTTGAATCTCGTGTCTCTTTAATAGAATTTCCATTATATGAGATAGAAAATATCTTTATGTCTTATCTCTATAGATTTCCACTATCTCAAAATGTGGGACCATATAATTACAACATTTCTTCGAGTATGCTTTGAATTGTTTGTATGGTGCGTCAAAGTAAGACATGGAACGCCATGGAAAATGAGCGAATATGTTTTAAATTGTTTATATGAAATGTCAAAGTACGACATGGTGTAGGGGTGATGTTTACTAAAAGGTGTTGGTAGAGATTTACAATTTTTTCTTTATAGTATTAATTTTAGTTGTACAAGGCAATATTTTCATTGGGTTATAGTTTGGTAAAGACATATGCTTGATTTGATTGAGAATGAGGGTTTCAATTGTCAAGTGTTCACCTCATGACATCAACTATTGACAAGGTGTGCAAATGGATGACAGGTGGTTTTATTCTTTCTACTACAAGAGAATTGAGTACTTCATGCTCCAATTTGGGAACTTATTAAACAACTCATGTTCAAAGTTGAGAATAAAAGCATTTCTCCTATAAGGATAGATTGCATTGAGATTATATGTTTGGAGTTATTTGTTCTATGCCCACCTTGCATAAGAGGACTATGCCTTGTCCTACCTATTCAACACATAGTACTTGATTATGATTTGACTTGGTTTAATATTGGCCATCACCTGACATTGAGTTGAATTCATTGTGTTGTTCATCTAGTTGGTCATAGATCTATATTGCTTAAACCCTTCTCTAATTAGCATCCTAGTCATGGTGGTCATGGAAATTTGTGGCTGTAACCACATTTACATTACATAAGAGATATGTTAATGTAGATTTTGTCTTTGGGTTCAAATCAATCGACATGGTTTCGAGCTCAAGCTTGCTAGTACAAAGTGTTACAACAAAATCTAGCTCCCCCATATGATGTAAAGTCCCAAGCATCAAGGGGATAGTTTCTACAACTCAAGAAGGATCCCCATTGTCACCTTAGTATCTCTTCCTCTCTTGTTAGGTTGGCTCTTCTCCAACTGAGGGGGGCTATCCCTAAATAATATTGCTAAGGCTATGGAGTGGGGGTCTTAGGTGATATAAGAAGATTAAGCCTTAACATAATCTATTGTTATTGTATTATATGAAATGGGATGAAAATGGAAATGTGAAAATGATTATATATGAAAATGAAAGAAAAGAACAAGGAATGAAAAGATATGAAAGGAAACCAATGCCTATCGATCATTTTCTAATGGATTTTGTTATCCCTCGAGATGTTCCAGGTTGTTATTGGAACAATGTTGAGACATCGCATAGGCCAAGACTCAAGATGAATATTAAGGCCAGATTTGCAGTAAAATAATTGTGCAATATTTGGGAAGTTTTTCCCTCTTTCTCTCTCTTTCTTCTGAAATTATAGGACCTCAAAAAATTCTCAATTCAACTGACAAATGCTCTCAACTATTAGATTCATTTGTCTACAAGTGTTTCATACAATCAAGCTTGAAAGGAGGATGAAATGGTGAATCAGAGGAAAAACGAAATAAACATACAGGGCACTGCTAAGAATGAATCTTGTATCCTATGGAAAATAATAGTGTTCTCAGCAATTAAGAATTCAACAGCTCTAACAGGTGTATATAGGCCAATAAAACATGTTTCAAACAATTAATATCTTCATACATATAAACACATGGAGGTACCATCTACATATCATTCAAATGCACAAAGAAATGACAAGAACTAGTCATACATTCAGAGGAAATCAACTCTATATCATAATCAGACATCACACAGTAACAATGAATATGGTGAATTTTTTTTTGTCTAAGATTTTATATATTAGATCTGATACAAGAGAAGTAAGGAATAAATTACAGACTGAAACTTAAACGCAGGGGATGAATCTTTGTTTCTTGTTGCATTTATAAACTGACTGTGCTCAAGGTATCTAGTCAAACAAATTTGGCTGTAAGAAACTCTTTAATTCCAAAAAGTGTCGACCTTGATAATGGAAACATTTTTTTATTTTTATCATTCTCTCTCATTCCCTAAAACCATTTCTTGAAACTACTTCTCGCTTCTTGAAATTGTTTTCCAGCTTCTTGATTCTTGAGCGTTTTTCCTCTTGGTAAAATTTGGTTTACCTTCACCTAGTTGAAATTTTGTTATAGATAGAGATCATGGGGCAGCTAGAAACTTTCCAACCAAGATATACATCACACCCAATTCTTGAAGAGATCTTTGTCATCATTTCTTCTGCAAAAATTTGAAAATACACTGCAGATTTCACGCGACTCAGCAACTGTCATATCAAAACTTAGTGAGAAATCTCAGTCGTTGATCGTAGGTATCCCATCGGAGCAATCAAGGCCTGCAAAGGCATACAACTCAACAATCGTCAGATCTACTTGATCAAAACTAGATCGTTAATCAAAGTCACGTCCATCAGAGTGATTTGGGTCTAAGCTTCAAATAACACTTCGATGAGGGAGCCCTAAAATTATATCTCAATCGTCGATCTGGAGCAGTGCAGGGAGGCCTGAAAACAGATCCAGACCGCTAATATGTGATCAAGATAAAATGTGAGCCATTTATTTTCCTCGACCAAGCCTGGACTCTCTTAAGTATTGATGACACCATCGATGTCATCATTTGGGTCCCAGGAAAACATGGCAGCTCTTCATTTGTTTGTGTGAACGTTGATGTGGCAAAGGGATATGACACATGTCACCCACATTTAATGCGCTACCCTATATATGTAATGATCCCAAGCCAAATTTTTTCTTGGAATCACTAACTACCACTGATTTGTTGGTGTGCAGGTGTTTATTGAGTTATTAAGTGCATTCATACAAGATTCATCCAACACATGAAGATCAAAATACATTCAAGATATAGAAGCACAAGAAAAGATCTAACCTTTTTATTATGAGCAATATGGAATCAATACAGTAGATAGCCAATCTGGAACAATCCTCAGATGGACGTACAGACAATAAATATGAGCTACTACAAAATGCTCTGTTGATACAAAATACACCTCCGAAGGCTGAATGAGAAATGAAGATCAATACAAGCAGATCCGACTGCCAAACCCTCCAGCTGAAGAATGCCACGCTCCAATAGAAGACTGAAACCCTCAATAAAATGATCCCACTGAAGGAAGGCTCCAAATGATTCCAAACTCCGAAAGATGATAGATCAGGGTGATGGGATTACCCTCCTGAAATCTCAAGTTGGACGTCCAAGGAAAACTCCTCCAAACTTTGAATCTTCTGTTGAAGTTGTGCCCTCCTTGATGGCTGGAATCCTAGGTGATTCGACCTTGATGAGAAAAGACTCCAAATGCCCTGAAACTCCCTAGGAATGTAGATTGGGCTATAAGAATCTTGTAGGAGAAGTTTCAGACTCAGATTCCCGACGTAGCCTTCTAGATCTAAGATTTACTGAATCATAGGATGTCCCCTTTGCCTCCAAGACGTCCCACTCTGAAGCTAAATATCTGATGATGATAACTCTCCAGAAAATCCCTCAAAATGATGGGAGTTCCCCTGCAAATAAAACCCAAGTGTCGGAATGGCCAGATGCTCTCTTGATAAGCTGGATCGAACCCTCCTCTAGATGATGGTGCGCCCTTGCTGAAAACACAAGAATAGTATAGCCCTACTACCTTCTGAAGCGCTAGATGGAAATATGTTGAGAGTAGAATGGTGTGGAGGAATCTTTCATCCCCAAGACCAATTTGTGGAGCAAGGTGAGTGGGTGTTTCACCACTGAGTTTCTCACAAGGGTTTGTACATCAAAACCCCCAAACTGAATGCTCAAGAGAAATAGCAAACAATCTACCAAATCCAGAATGAATAATAGGTGCGCCCCAGCCTCTTACTTATACTTTTCCTTCTAATTCTATGTTGAGTTAGGTTAACTCCCAGGGTTAACTTATATTCTTCTGTTGAGTTATCTTTTACTCCTTTTATCCTTTTTCTTTCTCAAGTCAACTTAAAAATATAATTTTAGTCTAGTTGACCTTCCCCCTCAGCGTGAGACTATGACCTAGTGGGGGTGCCCAGGCCACTGAGTCTCCTCATCACCTCTCTAAGAGGTGGGGGAAATTACAGTCTCCCCTATTTGAAATTGATTTTCCTCAAGCAATTCCAAACCTGGTTCTCTTACCATGTGTTCCTTTTCCCAGGTGGCATCCTCAATTGGTAAATCCTTCCATTTGATCAAGTACTCCTTGATGCTTCGGTTTCTAAGCTTCTTCTCTCGGACTTCTAATACCTCCTTTGGAATCAAAACAAGTTTTCCCTCCTCATCCATGGGGGGTAACACCTCAATAAGCCTGATGTGTTGGCCGAGGGATTTCTTAAGGCAGGAGACATGGAAGACATTGTGTATTTTGCTTCCCTATGGAATATCAAGCTCGTAGGCTACGACCCCTATCTTCCTGCTGACTCTATAGGGCCCAAAGAAATGTGGTTGTAATTTTTCTGCTCTGCTCCTTTTGATGGATGCCTGCCTATATGGTTGGAGCCTTAGGTAGACCAGGTCACCAACCTCGAAAGTATGATCAACTTGGTGTTTGTCTACTTGGAATTTTTTTTGGTTCTGTGCTTTCTGTAGATGATCCTTCATCTCCCTAAGAATGTCCTGGCTCTGTTGTATCCAATCATGTACCATAGGTGCTTTTCTATCACTGAAAGAAATATCCCCAAAAGATAAAGGGTCGTAACCATACAAGGCCTTGAATGGTGACATGCCTATGGACATGTGTTGGGTAGTGTTGTAGCAGTATTCTCCTAAATGCAACCATCTGGCCCACACTTTTTGTTGTCCTGCCACATAATTTATGAGGTAGCCTTCCACCCACTTGTTGACTATCTCTGTCTGTCCATCAGTCTGAGGATGATAGCTAGTGCTAGGGGTCAAGGTCATACCAACCAACTTGAATAATTCCTGCTAGAATGTAATCATGAACCTGCTATCCCTGTCGCTGACAATGGTCTTGGGGAGGCCGCGCAACCTGAAGATCTCCTTAAAGAACAGTTCGGCCACCTATGTGGCACTGAAGTCAATAGCTATGGCGAAGAAATGTGAAAGCTTGGTCAACCTGTCCACTACTACAAAAATGCAGTCCTTCCCTTATGTCTTGGGCAACATGGTGATGAAATCCATGGATATGCTCTCCCATTTGTGCTTTGGAATGGGTAAGGGTTGTAGTAGTCCTGCTAGATCCATGTGCTCATCTTTGTTCTCCTGACATGTAGTACATTCCTTGACATGCTTAATCATGTCCTCCTTGAGGCCCTTCCATGAGAACCATTCTCTCACTTGCATGTACGTCTTGTTGATCCCCTGATGTCTTGCCATTGGTGAGTTATGGTACGCTTGTAATATCTTAGCCTTGAAGGCTGATTCAGGAACCAAAAAGATTCGGTTATTATAGTAGATGAGGTCATTCATAACCTTGAATTCATCATCTTGTACCTTCCCATCCAATAGCTGGCATGCGAACTGATCCTTTGCATATTCCATCACCAGATGGTCTTTCTAGTCAACTGATACCCCGGTCATGGCAAAGATGGATGGCCTTCTGGATAACGCGTCAGCCACCACATTGTTCTTCCCTTTGACAAATTCAATGTCAAAGTCATAGGCCTGTATTCTTCTCACCCATTTCTGTTGCCTGTCATTCAAATCATTCTGCTCCAATAGATATTTGAGACTGTTATGATCTGACTTGACCACAAATCGGGCACCCACCAAGTATTGCCAGAATTTGGCTAGTGCATGCATGATAGCCAACATTTGTTTGTCATAAATGTTGTAGAGTAGCTTAGGGCCCCTGAGTTTTCGACTCTCATAGGCAAGAGGGTGCCTCTTCTGCATCAATACAGCCCCTATTCCTTCCCCGGAGGCATCACACTCCAAGGTAAAAGGAAGGTTGAAATCTGGAAGGGCTAAGAATGGGCACATACTCATCACTTCCTTCATCTTATCCATCATTATTTGAGCCTCCTCGTCCCACTTGAAGGCTCCCTTCTTAGTCAAATCGGTCAAAGGTGCACACAACTGCGAAAATCCTTTAACAAACTTCCTGTAATATGTGCACATACCCAAAAATCATCTCAATTCTATGAGTGTCTTAGGAGTAGGCCATTCCATGATGGCTTGTATTTTCTCCTGATGTAATTGTACCCCTATGTGCCCCGGTGATGTGTCCTAAATAGAGGACCTCTTTCATTCCAAACTCGCATTTGGACTCCTTAGCATAAAGTGATTGTTCCTCCATGATTGACAAGATCTGATCCACATGCCCGAGATGCTCCTCCCACGTCTTGCTATAGATAAGCAATTCATCAAAAAATACCAATAGGTACTTCCTTAGCTGCTTGTTGAACACATGGTTCATACATGATTAGAACGTAGCAGGGGTGTTGGTTAAGCCAAAGGGCATCACCAAAAACTCATAATGGCCATAATGACATCTAAAAGTTGTTTTTGAGATGTCTTCCTCCCTCATCTTGATTTGATGATAACCAGAACGAAGATCAATCTTAGTAAAGTAGATGGCCCCATGCAATTCGTCCAATAGTTCATAAATCCTTGGTATTGGATACCTGTTTTTGATGGTCTTTTTATTCAAGGCCCTAAAGTCAATGCACATCCTCATAGTGTCATCTTTCTTCTTCACCATCACTACTGAAGAAGCAAAAGGGCTACTGTTGGGCCTGATGTGCCCCATGTCCAGAAGTTCCTTGATGGCCTTCTCTATCTCATCTTTGTACTTCTTTGGATGTCTGTATGGTGTGGTGATAACTGGTTTGGCCCCTTCCTTTAGCTCAATAATGTGCTCAAATCCTCTATCTAGTGGAACCCCTAGAGGAATAGGCCCAAACACCTTGTGGTGTCTGTGAAGGATTTCCTTGATCTCTGGAGTGTAGTGAACCTTTCCCTGTTCATCCATACATGTCACAATCCTGCATTCGGCTGCATATACTATCTCATCCCTCTGGAAGATGGCCTCCATCCTCTTGGCCATGACTACCTTTACAACATTCCATGTCATGCCCCGAAGCACTACCTTCCATCCACCCTCCTCTGTGAATGACATTTCCATAGTTTTGTAGTTGGTGGTGATAGGTCCCAATGTGTTGAACCACTTAACTCCTAGGATGATGTTGGTATCCGGAAGGTCCATGACATAGATGTCCTGTATCAGCTCGTGCCTACCCAAGGTAAGCTTCATGCCTGGAATATATCTATCACAGGGCATAGTGCTTCCCCCTGCAACCTCCACTTTGAATCCTTCAAATTCTACTGTGGGTATGTGCCTCCTCTTCAGTAATGTTACATCAATGAAGTTGTGGGAGGCCCCTCCATCAATCAAGACTGAAACTCTTTGACCCTACAAGACCCCCCTCATTCAGAAGGTGTTATACTTGGGCACTCCACTGATAGATGCCAAGGTGGCCATACTATCCTGTCCTATGATCTGTTCCTTCTCTACTACCTCAATGGTGTCTGCCTCCATGTTATGTATCTGTCCAATCTCATCTTCTTCTTCATTGTCTGAAGTGACCTCAATGTAGTGCACCTAACCATGTCCCATGCACTTGTGTGAGGGGTTCCATGGTTCCTTTCATGTGAAGCAGAGTTGCTTCCTCCTCAGCTCTCTCCTAGTGTTGTCATCTATTCTGCCACGGCCCCTGTCAAAACCCTTAGGGTCACGTCCTCCCTGGTTTATTGGAGGCCTTTGATATCTTCCACCATTGTTAAGAGGTGGTCTGGGTATGAATTTAGGTTTAGTAGCTAGACCCAAGTCCCTTGTCTTCCAAATGGCCTCATGTAGGTTGGTAGGCTTGAAGGCCTTTACCCAACCCTTCAAGGGTTCCATCAACCCTTCTTTGAAAAGCATCATGAGCCTGGTCGGGGACCTATCTTGCACCATCACTTCCAACCTCTGAAATTCATCAATATATGCCTCAGATATACCTGTTTTCTTGAGTTGGGTGAGCTCTTGAAAATGTAACTCAGGATCTCCTTGATCAAATCTATCAATGAGCCTCAGAGTGAATTCTGTATAGGACACAATCTGATTGTGATCGAGTGTGGTGAGTCCATGATACCACCAGTCGTGACCCTTGCCATCCAAGTACATAGTGGCAAACTTGATGGCCTCCATATCTCTCATGGGGTTAAGCTGCAGGTAAGTATCCAGCTTTTGCACCCAAGATTGTGTTGTCATCTTGGTCGTACCATCAAAGTATGGAATCTCTATCTTTCCTGCTCTTCGTTCAAACTCAAAACTACCCCTGTGGTTCGTCCTAGGTTGATTTCTGAACTTGAGTTGGCAATACTAATCTAGGGTCATCTGTCCTTGAACCATCATATCCAAGCTATAGTATTCCTTGGTACTCCTCTCCAATTGTTCCACAAAGTCTTCAACCTGTTTCTATTACCCTTGCTCATCTGTGAATGTGGGGATGTATGGTCTAGGGTTAGCTCTACTACCTGAATTTCGGTCGAGATGTTCATCTATGAACATGGACATGTATGGCCTATGATTGACCTGACTACCCATCTGACCATGGGACGTGCCACCTCCCAGACTTCCCTTGGATCCAGGTGTTTTCTCCGGGTTATATCTGATATCCTCATGGATTCCACTGGAACCACCAGCCTCCTTATTCCCATACGTATCAGGTTCCTTCCCCTGATGGTTCACTTGCATCAGAAGGTCAGTTATCTGAGATTGGTTTTGGTTCATCTTCTGCAGGTTCTCGTCAACCTTCTTCAAAGTTTCAGAAATTTTAGCCTGTCCCCTTCTGTTGGTTTCCTGGTACTCATCCAAGTGTCGGACCAATGTGCTTTCTCTGTGGTTCAAGGTTTGTTGGAACTTACCAAATTCAGCTACTAAGAAGGCCAAGCCTTGAGGCTCACAATCATCCCCTGACCCTTCCATTTCGGCCTCTGTTTCACTGCTGGGTTTCTTCCTCCTACCCATAAAGATCCCATTGTACCTTTGCATGCATCGATCCCTCCACAGGTTTGGAGGATCAAAGCTCTGATACCACTGTAATGATCCCAAGCCAAATTTTCGCTTGGAATCACTAACTAACACTGATTTGTTGGTGTGCAGGTGTTTATTGAGTTATTAAGTGCATTCATACAAGATTCATCCAACACATGAAGGTCACAATACATTCAAGATATAGAAGCACAAGCAAAGATCTAACCTTTTTATTATGAGCAATATGGAATCAATACAGTAGATAGACGATCTAGAACAATCCTCAGATGGTTGTATAGACAATAAATATGAGCTGCTACAAAATGCTCTGCCAATACAAAATACACCTCCGAAGGCTGAATGAGAAATGAAGATCAATACAAGAATATATGACTATCAAACCCTCCAGCTGAAGAATGCCATGCTCCAATAGAAGATTGAAACCCTCAATAAATCGATCCCACTGAAGGAAGGCTCCAAATGAGTCCAAACTCGGAAAGATGATAGATCGGGGTGATGGGATTACCCTCCTGAAATCTCAAGCTGGACGTCCAAGGAAAACTCCTCCAAACTCTGAATCTTCTGTTGAAGTTGTGCCCTCCTTGATGGTTGGAACCCTAGGTGATTTGACCATGATGAGAAAATCCTCCAAATGCCATGAAACTCTCCAGGAATGTAGATCGGGCTATAAGAATCCTGTAGGAGAAGTTTCAGACTCAGATTCCCGACGTAGCCTTCTAGATCTGAGATTTACTAAATCATAGGACATCCCCTTTGCCTCCAAGACGTCCCACTCTGAAGATAAATATCTGATGATGATAACTCTCTAGAAAATCCCTCAAAATGACGGGATCACCCCTACAAATAAAACCCAAGTGCCGGAATGGCCACAGGCTTTCCTAATAAGCTGGATCGAACCCTCCTCTAGATGATGGTGCACCCTTGCTGAAAACACAAGAACAGTACAGCCCTGCTACCTTCTGAAGCGCTAGATGGAAATATGTTGAGAGTAGAATGGTGTGGAGGAATCTTTCATCCCCGAGACCAAGCTGTAGAGCAAGGTGAGTGGGTGTTTCACCACTGAGTTGCTCACAAGGGTTTGTACAACAAAACCCCCAAACTAAATGCTCAAGAGCAATAGCAAACAATCTACCAAATCCATAATGAATAATAGGTGCACCCTAGCCTCTTACTTATACTTTTCCTTCTAATTCTTTGTTGAGTTAGGTTAACTCCCAAGGTTAAATTCTATTCTTTTGTTGAGTTATCTTTTACTCCTTTTATCCCTTTTCTTTCTCAAGTCAACTTAAAAATATAACTTTAGTCTAGTTGACCTTCCCCTTCAGCGTGAGACTATGACCTAGTCGGGGTGCCTAGGCCACTGAGTCTCCTCATCACCTCTCTAAGAGGTGGGGGAAATTAAAATATATTTGGCAAATTTCATGTGTCCACGTGGAATCCCTTGGTTAGCCCTGACAATGCTCTATTGGCAAGCTGACGTGACACCTCACCTGAAACACTTGGGATCATAGATCATATATGGACCGTCAATCAAGGGGGAACACTTTCATGAATATGGGTCATTGATTGAAGGTAATCCATCAGAGTGATCAAGGTGTGGCTTCACACATGACTTTGAAGAGGGGTTTCTGAAGGGATTTGGCACAACAAATCTGGACCGTCCATCAAAGGTTCGAGAATCATTGTGGGCCACTGATATTGCCATGGTCAAAAAGAAAAATTTGACTAAGGAAAAGATAAACATGCAGACACTAGCCTGGACACATGGTGGATTTATACTAGCCAAATAGGATGTTGTCATGGCAGGAGAGCAAGACACATGTCACCTAAATTTTTGATTTTTACCTATGCATGTGGCGGGTTCCACATGTCCACGTGGCAACCTCTAGTTGACTTTGACAATGCTCTACTGACAGGATGACATGACACCTTGAGGGGGAAACTTAATATCACATTTCATATCTGGACTATTGATTAGAGGTGCATGGACACATATCTGAACCATTGATTGGGGGTGCTCATTCAGAGTGATCAAGGTTTGGCTTCCAATAGGACTCTGATGAGGGGGCTCTAAATTCGAATCTCAGTCATTAATATATAACTATAAAGGGAGGTCTGAAAACGCATGAGGGTCGTCGATCTAAATTGAACAAGGACCCAGAATCGGCTAAGGCATAAATTCCTCATGCCGATGCCACTAGGACATGTGGAAAATTTTGACTGGTCCATGTTGGTGCTGATGTCGCAGAGGTGCATGATACATGTCACCTGGATTTGAGATTTTTATGTATTCATGTGGAGGGTTCCGCATGTCCACATGCCAGCATCGGATTGGTTTTGAAAGTGCCTCGTATGTTTTGAAATGGTTTTTACAAAAGATTTTTATTTCCTGATAAGAAGCTCTTTGCTTCTCAAGTCTTCTATTATAACACCCGATTTCCCCCAGTTTGTATATATAACTATATTGGCCAAGAGACTATGGAAAACTCAATATGTGTGAATGTTTTATTTGATGGACCTTTGTATAAAAGTTCGATGAATGTAAATTTTGTTATTTACTAGAAAATGGATAAGTGTTGCATGACTGTTGGAAGGGGGGTGTACTAAGAAATACCACAAATGCTATGAAAGAGATGGTGAAGGGGACCATGAATGGTTTCGTTAACCTCCACCAAACCAGTACCTTAATGAATTTAATTTCTTAGGACCAGAACAGTCTTGTGACCTAGGAATGAATTACAGTCAGGTTGGTATGTGGGAATACCTCCTCAAGAGTTAATGAGGGGATGGGTCAGAGCACCCATCTGTAAGGCTTTCAGACGTGACCATAGACTGGTAATTCAAGCCACATGAAATATTATCGAGGAAGGAAAGAAAGGAAGGTGTGGTGGGCAGAGGGAGACCTGTGAAGAATGTAGAGATGAGAGGCTAAGATCTTGGGTTCAGGGAAGAACTAAGGAATGAGCGTTATGGTCACAGGGAAATGGCTAGCAGGGTTATGATACAAGATGATAAACGAGGTTGGTCCTCCTTGCTTGGTATTGTGTAAATCGTTGCCAAGATCCTGCGAGAGGAGGAGAGTAACCTCCATCCCTACTGCCGCTGAGCTGGAAGAACGGATTCTATCGCAGAGCATCATGGTCTAGCTTGAGGGTGGCTAGTGGTAAATCCATTAGGAGTGTCTGAGCCTATGGTTGGGTGGAAACACACACCCCTTTTAGCAATCACTTCATGTTATCTGGTTCTAATAAGTATTTTCCTATCTTATGTATTGAACTAGAATAATGGACGAATGCATGGGTTTATGTATGTATGTGTACCTATAAATTGTTTCTATGTGGAATGGTCATGATGTGTGTATGTATTCATCTTCCTATGAACTTATGCTTTGGATTGGTAGTCTGTATGCCCCAACTTAGCTCCTGAGGCTTCTTGGGACATAAGTCTGTAAGATGACTGAGATAGAGATATCATGTCGATATGAACATGTTCATCTGAAGAGGATACCTCTTTCAGACTCCTTGTTGTGCGATCGGGATTTCAGGCCCAAGTCCCTAACCATTTCATGATCAAGCTCAGGAAGGATAATGAGGTTCAAGCCTTGAAAAGGGAAGGCCCTTTCATCTGGAAGACAAACGGAATAGATCTGTTCGGGAAAACCCATAAGACCAACACCTAGGAACCCTAAGCTAAGCCTAAGGGAGCTAAGTCCTTCTGGGTTCAGAGCTTCGGAAGTCTGGGACTTCGGAGTATGACCGACCTTACCATCCTTATACTAGCCGAAGGTAACCAGGAGACTTGGTTTCCCATAAGGTTGATCAGCGTTAGGAGGTTCCCCGGGTGGTTAGGTGAACCTATCTTGCCAACTAAATTGGGATCCAAAACCCCCAAGGATGGAGCCGCGAAGAACCCAAAACCATAGATCAAGGGATCCTTCGGGTTCTTTCCCAGTCGTTGATATACTGGGGACGCGTGGTGCTAGCCCCTTTAGTTCATAGATTGGGCACTTCGAGAGATGAGAGGAGTTTTCATACATCTTTAGAAAGTTTTCATACATCTTTATCATCTTCTATTTGAACATCGTCTGCATACTCATGAAATCTAACATCTCTACTTGCAAAAACTTCATGAGTAATGGGATCATACATTTTGTAAGCTTTATGGTCAACACAATAACCAATGAAGACACATTTGATCGACTTTGCATCAAGTTTCCTTCTATGTTCCTTTGGAATGTGGGAAGATTATTTACTCCCAAAAATTCTCAAATGATTAACAATTGGTTTATAACAATAGGATGCTTCATAAGGAGTTTTATGCTCTAAAACTTTGGTTGGACTTCTATTTTTTAGATACATAGAACTACTTAGTTCTTTATCCTAAAAAAATTAGGAAGACTCTTACCTTTCATCATGCTTCGAGAACATTCAACCAAGGTTCTATTTTTCCTCTTAGCCACTCTATTTTGCAGAGGAGTATGTGAAACTATGCATTGTTTCTAAATCACATTGTTGCTGCAATATTTGATGAAACTATTGATGTGTATTCTCCTCCTTGACATGATCTAAGGATATTGATGTGTTTTCCTATATTTTTTTCAACCATGTTTTAAAACTCTTTGAATTATTCAAACACTTCACTTTTCTTTCTTATGAAATAAACCCATGTAAATCTTTTTCTATCATCAATGAAAATAAGAAGCTAAGAAGCTCCACCAAGTGATATAGATTGCATTGGCCCACACATATCGATATCCACTAATTCAAGAATCACCCTTTTCCTTTTATCTATACTTATAGGAAACTCATTCCTATGATGCTTTCTCAGTGCACAACCATCACATTCAATATATTCATTCTTAAAAATTGGAAGACCCTCCACCATCTCTTTCTTTTGAAGTAAAACTTGGTCTTTAAAATTTAGACGACCATACCTTAAGTGCCATAGTTCTTGATTTTCTCTCCCTATCTCAAGATGCTATTGTTTGTTTTGAATACTTTGGAGAGTGGTACTCACTGCCTAATCCAAAGCACTAACCCTAGTCTAATGTTGGTGGAAGATTCTAAAAACCGAAATGTTCTATATTGATTTTAATTAGCATTCATTTTATAGCTGTTCTTTAAGTCAGGGATGTATGAGAGTGAAATGGATGATGTTAAGACCCAAGTCCCAAAAATGCATAATAAATGATGAATAATATTTTCGTTCGATGAATAGCTATTTAAGGGAAGGAGGGGATTGCTCTTTTCACTATCAAACACTATTATGCAATATCCTCATACAGTTGTTCTTCAATCAACTCTAATGCAATGCTAAAACTTTTCAGAAAGCCTTTCGAATATGCAAACCAATCACTAATATGTATCTTTGTTGTTTGTATGAAAATGATGATTAATTCAATGCAAAACTTCTACTACTAATTAACCTTTTAGATCAAGGAAATTCAAACAAGAAAAAGCAGATTTCTCACAAACAACACACCCTCTTGCTATGATTAACAAGAAGCAAAAAGAAAACAAAAGATAACAAAGAAAATCAAAAAATCCCACACAAAAGAAATATGCTCAAAAAAATGACCTCAAAGAACCAAATGAGATGATTCATACATTTCTGATGTTCTTCGCTAGAGTTTTCACTTAGTCAGATAAGAGAGAAGAAAGCAGTGGATTGATTCCAAGTTCTCAACAGAAGAAAAACTCAAAATAAGGAAGAAGGTCAAAAAATAATAACAACAAAGTGCTTATTTCTCAGAAAGCAGAGTGTCAAAGGTCAATAGGAAGATGTGCTGAAGTACAGAGGAGCTAAGCAAGGGTAAAAGCAGAGATTGGATTTCAGAAAATACAACCCTAGAAGGTTTTTTGCAAAGAAAAAGGTAGTGCTCTGGTGTAAGGGGCACTAGAGCGTTATAACGCTCTGTGCAAAGACAACAGGGAGCGCCAACGCTCTGAGAACATAGGCAGGGGAGCGCTGGTGTCTTAAAACCTAGAAAAAAGTCCAAAAATGCCAAAACTCAATCAAACTTTGTCAATCACAATGGATGTGATGGAATAAGGATCCAATCAACATATTCAATCAGACATATGGGATGAACATGGTCTGAAAAAAAAAATGAAGGGTAAGACAAGGTCTATGAGGAAAACTAAAACTGAAAGCTTCGATACTCCCCAGTGGAGTCGGCAATTTCTGTTGAAGAGAAATCCCCCTGCGGACAAGTGGATTCTCTTGAGGTCCCTAGACTCCTAAGACCAAGACATAAAAGTGCTTAACGTGGACACTGACATCCTTTTTAGATCTAGATAATCTAATGTGTGAGAAGGAAGGAGAAAATAAGTACCTTTTTAATGACATTTGTCCCTGCACAGTCCGAGTTGAGCTTCAATCTTAAACTCCTCGATAATCCCTGTAGACAAACAAAGATACAACCAGCTTCCTACTCTACTGGAATTAAGTCAAAATAGATCTATCTACTAGAGACAAGTTCATGTGAGATCAAACACAGACTTGAAAGAAACATTCCAAGCATGTTATATTTATGATAACAACAATGAAGAATACTTACAACCATAGATGTGAGTGAAACAACATCATCAAGCTCTCCTTGTCCAAACCCTTGCTTAAACAGTCCACACATGGAATGTTGATGTACCAAATGACATCTCCTTCATGATATCATAAGTTAGATGCTTCACAATACTTTCCATCCCCTTTCACCATGATAAGGCTCCCTTATATAGCCTTGGAGAGGCCCAACCACTTGAGAGATCTTTGGGATAAGTTGAGGATTCTTCTCCTTCAGTTGAGGATCTTCCCTAAGATCATGCCTTGACCATCTATTCGAATCCAACTACTTTCAAGAATTGAGGGATTCTTCCCTGATTTTCCGCAACAAACCCAAAATTTTCTCAAAAAAGGCAACGCTCCCCCAAAAGGGGCACCAGAGCACTATAGCGCTCCCCTAAAAGGGTGCACAGAGTGTCAGCACTCCCTGTTAGTGTATAGGGGGGCGCTCCTCTCCAAAAATGTCTTTTGAGTGGATTTTCCAGTGGCAAAAGGTTTATAAACTTTGTTAAACTTGTGACCAAAATGCGACACCTGTAGTACTGATAACGACGACACTGGGTCATTGTCGTAATGAGTAATTTTGATGTGTAATAGTGTCGCACTTCTATTCATAGTTTCTCCACTCTTACTTGGTGTACATTGATTGCTTGTTGCGTCAATGATATCTTGATCTTCAACATCATCTTGTTGATCTTCAATTTCTTATGCTTTTTCACTTTGAATTCCTTCTTTAGAAAGTTTTCATACATCTTTATCATCTTCTTTTTGAACATCATCTACATACTCATGAAATATAACATCTCTAATTGCAAAACCTTTATGAGTAATGGGATCATACATTTTGTAAGATTTATGGTCAACAAAATAACCAATGAAGACGCATTTGATCAACTTTGCATCAAGTTTCCTTCTATGTTCTTTTGGAATGTGGGAAAATTCTTTACTCCCAATAATTCTCAAATGATTAACAATTGGTTTATAACAATAGGATGCTTCATAAGTAGTTTTATGCTCCAAAATTTTGGTTGGACTTCTATTTTTTAGACACATAGAAGTACTTATCTCTTTATCCTAAAAAAAATTAGGAAGACTCTTACCTTTAATCATGCTTCGAGCAAATTCAACCAAGGTTCTATTTTTCCTCTCAGCCACTCTATTCTGTTGAGGAGTATGTGAAACTATGCATTGTTTCTAAATCCCATTGTTGCTACAATATTTGATGAAATCTATTGATGTGTATTCTCCTCCTTGACATGATCTAAGGATATTGATGTGTTTTCCTATCTTTTTTCAACCATGTTTTAAAACTCTTTGAAGTATTCAAACACTTCACTTTTCTTTCTTATGAAATAAACCCATGTAAATCTTGTTCTAGCATCAATGACAATAAGAAACTAAGAAGCTCCGCCAAGTGATATAGTTTGCATTGACCCACACATATTGATATGAATTAATTCAAGAATCATCCTTTTCCTTTTATCTATACTTATAGGAATCACATTCCTATGTGGTTTTCCCAGTGCAAAACCATCACATTCAGTATATTCATTCATAAAAATTGGAAGACCCTCCACCATCTCTTTCTTTTGAAGTAAAACTTGGTCTTTAAAATTAGACAACCATACCTTAAGTGCCATAGTTCTTGATCCTTAACAATAACATTAATTTTGTAAAGGAATTCCCCTCTGATTATGTATACTATAACTTTGTAGTGATCCTGTAGATCCTTCACAAGACAACTCGACTTCACAAATTCAACTTTTAAGCCTTGATCCATAATTGTTGAAACTGAGATTAATTTGTTCTTAATCCCTAGTACATACATTATATTATTGATTTGTTTCACATGACTACTTGGAAAAGTTACTCATACATTACCATAACCTTTTATTTCATGACATCTATTATCACCTAGATAGATTTTAGCAACAATAGTTTTCTCATGATAAGTTTCAAACCAATCTCTATGATATCTGATATGAATATAAGC
>ML776670.1:3215288-3243790 GCA_009831015.1 Picea engelmannii | reverse complement strand
ATATTCTACTAATCTTTTTCATTATGTCTCTCTACACCAAGGTCCTAGTGGACCATGCCATTAATTTCATATAAGAAATCAAATACATCGAAAATGATAAATTGATCAAGATGTGCCTTAATTCAACATACTTTAGCTACACAGGAAATATCTATGAGCAAGTTTATGGTGTAGCAATAGGCTCCCCATTATCACCAGTAGTTGCAAACATCTACATGGAGAAATTTGAAGTAAGGGATTTAAACTCCTTTCCACTCACCCTAGGAGTATGGAAATGATACATGGATGATATCTTCACCAAGTGGGGACATGCTAGATAGGATCTTGAAGGATTCTTCAATCACATCAATAGTTTCTCATAGCACTTCAAATTCACCATTGAGATAGAAAGGGTCAACCACATTTAATTTTTAGAGGTAATGCTTAATAAGATCAATGGCAGACTTAGGTATCAAGTAGGAGGAAGTAACAAACATATAGATACCTTCATGCTTACTATAATCACCACCTAGCTCAAAACGTAAGCACCATTCACACCCTTGCCACAAGCCCCACAATAATCTCGGATGTAAAACACTTGAACTATGAACTAGATAACCTTAGTATGGTTTTTTGAATGAATGGTTACAATGATTGGCAGATTGTCAAGCACATCCACAAAGCAATGAACATGGGTCACTTACATAGGAAGGTGGATATCCCAAAATCCACATCTCCATACATTAGAGGCAGTGCAAATCAAATTGGAAAATACTAAGAAGTAGGAACATCATGATATCCTTCAATCCCATGAACACCATTAGGATCTTGGTAGTCTCAATGAAGGAATCATTAGATCTTACTATAAAATCCCATGTTCCTATGGAAAATTCTATATTTGTGAAATTGGACAATCACTACAGGTGCACTTAAAAGAACATGCAATAAAGAATTCTAGAGATTGAACCTCCAAATCAACTCTCACACAACACTCTCACAACATTAAATGAAGGCTAGAATTTTACCAAACAATATAATTATTACAACATAACGGAAGTACATACTTGTTTAAGCAAGATCAAGTTAGAATTCATGTTGCAACACATGCAAAATAAAACTAAAAGCATTTAGAACATGGATTGAAAACATATGACAATTTGTTTTAGGAATGATCATTTTAGTTCAAGAATTTCTCGTTCCACCATACATGAGTGTGTGGTACATTGAATGCTCAGGCTACTTCTACTACTACATCAGTGGCATAAATTGACACTAATGCATCTGTCGGGGTTGAGGGTCTTCTATCTAAGCATAACAACCACGAACATCATATAATTAGATATAGAAAAAAAACTCATAATACTCTCTCTCTCTCTCTCTCTCTCTCTCTCTCTCTCTCTATATATATATATATATATATATATATATATATATATATAGAGAGAGAGAGAGAGAGAGAGAGAGAGAGAGAGAGACCTAATCTCCCTAACCCCTCACGTAGGTAGAATAATATATTTCCATGTAATAAAGGCCAATATTAATAAGGCCTAGCAATAAGGAAGAATAAGTCAAATGTAAGAAGACCTAATAGAAGTTTTTGCTTCTAGAAGGATCTTCCTCTAGATTGTTCTTTTGGATAGACATATTTAGTATAAATAGGAGTAGAGGGTATGATAAGTTTTCTCTGGGATATTATTGTAATAGATCTCTTCTCTGTTGGAGGTTGCCCCTCAAAGAGGCAAGTGAACATTGCTCTCAGTAATCAAAGTGTTCTTTCTGGTGTTATTCTGGTATTATTGTGGTATTTTTCTGGTTATATCATTATTTCTCTGCCATTTCTAGCTAATTATTTATGTTCCACATACTAATTTATATATGGAATACTACAAGTGGTATCAAAGCACCTTCCTCAACAAAAAATTGTGGGTTAATTTTTTTTTAGGGTAGAGACGTATTTCGACGTCTTAAAGCTACAGAGATATGTCGTTACGCGCATAAACTCGTGGTCAGGGATTCATACACGCAGGAAATACAAGTGGTACTTAAGCCCACATCTGTTGGCCACCCTTATAACCCCTGTTGGTACCCCTTCAAGTGGTAGCACATCAGACAACACTTGTATACGAATCAACCTAGATCTCCTGAAGCCCTCCATAGATAAATCGATCGGTCGCCTGACTACTATAGTGCCACTGAGAAAAACACTCAGGAAGATACTCTCTAGTACATGGGTAGTCGAGTAGTATGGCTAAGGGCACGGTCTAGCCAACTTCTTATTTGGTGCCCTGAGATATTGGGTCGAGTACTATTGTTGGATCTCGCACGTATATCAGAGAGTTATAGCATAGGGAAAACCCTTGTCTGTAGAACCCTTGAATACCCTAACTCTTCAGAAGGAAACAAAAAAAAAACATACAAGATCTATTGCCGCGCAACTGCATCTCCTGCATTCGGGTTGTGAAATTACTACACATTTCTTCCTATTAAGAATTTCGACATTCCGTCACTGCAATATTCTTCATATTGGAGTATAACTCCACATGAATAAAAAAAAATTCTGGATCCTATTGGCACCATTATTTGAGACCTATCCCATTGGATTCCTCTCTTCGCCCTTATCATAGTCATACGTATCATTTTTCAGCAATTTTTTTTTTCTCGTGGACCCGACCCCCTTCCAACACCCTTATTTGGGCTTTACCCCATTGGATTCCCCTCGTCACCTTGATCATCATGATACACTTCACCCATAACCCATTTTATGTGTGATCCCACCCGTCCCTTGTCACTTTCCCTATTCATCATGGCCCACACCCGTAGCCAAGACTTGGAAGCTCGCTTCAATTCCTTGTACTCTAATTTCACAGAGACCCAACAAGAAGTGAGAGAGATCAATGCTAATGTTTCCAACATCAATAAAAACATGCATTCCTCCATCAACACCAAAATGGAAAACATCAAACAGGACCTCGCTACCCAGCTTGAATCCTTCAATACCCAGCTTGCCTCCTTCACTATGATGATCTGCGCCAAGCTACATATCCATGTAGATCTTTCCTCCTCTGACCCAGCTTTGAAATCTGAAGGTGAAACTTCCTCTCATTCCCAGAATTTTCAGCCCCGTCAATTTCAGTGTGACCTACGCCTTTTGCGTGTGGATGTGACCAAATTTGATGGATCGTATCCCACTGGATGGGTAACTCAAATGGAACATTATTTCTCTTTGTATGTCATTACAGATGAGTTGGCCAAACTCTGGTATGGTGCTCTACATCTAGATCAATAACGTTGGCAATGGTGGAAATGGAGAAAAAATGTCCGCCAAGGGTATGTGGCTTGGATACAATTTGTGGTAGAGCTTTATGAATGCTTTGACACTGACAACAACCGTTTAGGCTATTTGACAAAGTTGAAACAATTTGGCACAGTGGAAGACATTATAGCTGCTTTTGAGCGATTAACTTTTTGTACAGAGGGCATATCTGATGCTTTTTTCTGAGAATGTTTTACCAGTGGACTCAAGGATGAGATTCGTTCCCATGTCCTCATGGCTCGGCCTTAGAGTTGGCTAAAAGAGCTAAGGAAGCACAACAAGTTGTGTCTTCTCAAACCCGGAAACCCTCCTTTATTCCTTTCACTAAACCAATCACTCCCACTCCTCCTTCTACTCCACTAAACACCCATAATTTGACCAAGGCAGAAATGGTTGAACGCCAACTCAGAGGCCTTTGTTATAATTGTGATGACATATTTTTTCCTGGGCACAAGTGTAAGTAACAAAATATTTTTATGGCCATCTTAGAGGATGTTTCAGAAGATGATGTTGAGGCTCCCCTTGTGGCCATGTCACCTGAACCCACTGACATGACCCCTCTCTCTGACCCTCCCGAAGTTGAACTGGTCATTTCTCTGAATGCTCTCACTGGCTTCTTTTCTCCCCAAATCCTCAAGCTAATTGGTTACATTAATCATCGGAAGGTCATCATTCTTTTTGATAGTGGAAGAACCCATAATTTTATTCATCACCACATTGCCCAAGAAACCAATTGCTATATCTATGCCGTCAATAATTTTCAAATCATAATTGCCAATGGCGGGTCCATGAAATGTAGAGGGCATTGTGAAAATGTGTGTCTCCAAATTGGTCAGTGCCACATGAAATCTCATATGTTTTCTATCGACATGGACAATTGTGACATTGTGTTGGGTGCAGAATGGATAAGGACATTGGGTCCCATTCTCATGGATTTTAAGGAATGAACCATGCAATTCCACCAGGAGGGACAACAATATAAGTTCCAAGGCATTGCCACCGGCTCCCCGAAGATCATTAGTTCCCATCGCATGGAAAATATTCTCAAAAAATATCATTCTTTCATTATTTCACAACTCCATGCCATTTAAGCCATTGAGACACCCTCTGTGTCATCAGACCTCCAATCCATCCTCTCCAAACATCAAGTTGTTTTTTCCACTCCTCAGGGACTCCCTCTTTCCTGTGGTGTTCATGATCATTCCATTCCCCTTATCCCCAACAACCTTCCTCCCAATATCCATCCCTATCGTCATCCCTTTTCCCAAAAAAATGAAATTGAGAAAATTGTTCAAGAATTACTCAACGCAGGTGTTATCCGTCCTAGTACAAGCCCATACTCTTCACTTTTGGTCATTTTCCTTAAGAAAGAAGGTTCTTGGTGCATGTGTCCTGACTTCTTCTCCCTCAACAAATTCACCATTAAAGACAAATTTCCCATTCCTTTCATTGATGACCTCTAGGATGAATTGAGTGGTGCCTAGTTCTTTACTAAACTTGATCTTCATTCTAGATACCACCAGATACGTATGAACGAGGTAGGCATTCCTAAGACTACATTTCAAACTCATGAGGGCCACTATGAGTTTTTGGTTATGCCCTTTGGCTTGTGTAATGATACCTCCACTTTCCAAAGCCTCATGAAGCATGTCTTCTGTCCTTTTCTCTGTCATTTTGTCTTAGTTTTCTTTGATGATACCCTCATCTATAGTAAAACCTAGACAACCCATCTTTCTCATGTGGATTGAGTTCTACATCTACTCTCTCAGCACCAACTTTTCCTCAAACAATCTAAATGTGTTTTTGGCGCCTCAAAAGTTTAGTACTTGGGTCATCTTGTTTGCAAGGCCGATGTCAGGGTGGATCCTAAAAAGATTGAAGCTATGCAGGATTGGCCTCACCCAAAGACTCTCAAAAGATTGCATGGATTTCTGGGTTTAACAGGTTATTATCACAAGTTTGTTAATAATTATGGAAATATTGTGGTACCTCTCACTACTCTCCTTAAAAATAATTCTTTCACTTGGACTCCCACAACTTCTTAGGCCTTTCAAACCTTGAAGGCGACCATGTGCACCACTCCAGTCCTGGCCCTTCCTGATTTCACAAATACCTTTGTCCTGGAATGTGATGCTTCCGGGAGAGGAATTGGAGTAGTCCTTATGCAAGAGGTTCGTCCTTTGGCCTTTACCAACAAACAACTTTCAGAGCAACATTTGGGAAAATCAATATATGAAAATGAAATGTTGGCTATTTTGCATGCAGTGGATCTTTGGGGCCCTTATCTATTGGGGCAATGCTTCCAAATTAAGACAGATCATCAAAGCCTCAAGTATTTTATGGAACAACGCCTTTCCTTCCCATAGCAACAAAAATGGGTGACTAAGCTCTTTGGATATGATTATGAGATTATTTACAAGAAATGAAAAGATAATGTGGTTGTTGATGCACTTTCCAAAAAATATGAAGATGAAGGGTACGTTTTTTCCCTCTCCTTCATTGTACCAGATATGCTCCCAGTTGTTCGCCTAGAATGGATACACTATCTCAAAATTTTGCATTTGATACAACAATTGCAGGCCAATTCTCCAGTTTCCCCAGGGTACTCTTGGCACAATGATGAGATTCGATACAAAGGCCATTTGTATTTAAGTAAACTGTCAGAACTTAAATCCAGGGTACTTTTTGAGCTTCATGCTACACCCACAATTGGGCACTCAGGGTTTACCAAAACCTATGACTGGGTCAAACGTTATTTTTCTGGGCTATTATGAAACAGGACGTTCACAATTTTGTGGAAGAATGTGATGTTTGTCAACGCAACAAGGGTGAAACAGTCAAAGTTCCTGGCACACTACAACCTGTTTCGTTCCACCTGCTATTTGGAGGGATATCTCTATGTATTTTATTGTGGGATTACCTAAATTGAGAAATAAATCAGTCATCATGGTGGTAGTTGATCGTCTTTCCAAGTATGCTCATTTTTGTGCTCTTCAACACCAATTTATAGCCTCCACTGTGGCTCAAATTTTCATGGATGAGGTGTTCAAGATTCATGGCATGCCGCATTCTATTGTTTATGATCAAGAACCCACTTTCACCAATAATTTTTGGGAAGAACTAATCAAACTACAAGGCACCCAATTGCATCTCAGCACAACTTATCATCCCTAGACTGATGGTCAAACTTAAGTTATCAACAAGTGTTTGGAAACATATTTTAGGTGTTTTGCATCGGAAAGGAAAAATCAGCGGGCTCAATGGTTACCATTAGCTGAATGGTGGTACAACACTTCTTACCATACAACTACCCGCTTGACTCCTTTTGAAGCAATATATGGACAAAATCCACCTTCAGTTCTCTCATACCTGCCAGGTGTCTCGAAGGTCCAAGCAGTTGACCAAATGCTTATAGTTTGAGAGGCTATTCTCTGTACCCTAAAAAGGAATTTGGTCATGGCCCAAAATCGCATGAAGCAACAAGCAGAACAAGGTCACTCTGAATGTTAATTTGCAGAAGGAGATTAGGTGTTTCTTCTACTGCAACCTTATAAGAAAAATTCCCTCAAGGCTAACCATTGTCAAAAATTTGCGCCCAAATTTTATGGTCCTTGTACCATTCTCAAGCATGTGGGACAGGTGGCATATCAGTTAGCTTTTCCTAGTCATTCTAAGATCCATCCTGTTTTTCATGTTTCCTGCTTAAAGAATGTGATTGGAACTAAGTGACAAACTCAACCCAACCTTCCCGAGTTGGACGAAGAAGGCTCCATTTGGTTACAACCACAAGCATTTTTGGACCAGCATGAGCTTCGTTTGCATCAGCGCACCATCAAGGAAGTGTTAGTCCAGTGGAACGATACAACTCCAACAGATGCCACTTGGGAACCAGCTACCATTCTAAAGCAATTTCCTCATCTCAAGCCTTGAGTACAAGGATGTTTTTAAGGGGGGGGACATGTTAGGGACCTAATATCCCTAACTAATCATGTAGGTAGAATAATATATTTCCATGTAATAAAGACCAATATTAATAATGTCTAGCAATAATGAAGAATAAGTCAAATGTAAGAAGACCTAATAGAAGCTTTTGCTTCTAGAAGGATCTTTCTCTAGATTGTTCTTTTGGATAGACATATTTAGTATAAATAGGAGTAGAGGGTATGAGAATTTTTGTTTGGGATATTATTATAATAGAGCTCTGCTCTACTGGAGGTTGCCCCCTCGAAGAGGCAAGTGAACATTGCTCTCAGTAATCAAATTTCTCTTTATGGTGTTATTATGGCATTATTGTGGAATTTTTCTGGTTATATCATTGTTTCTCTTCCATTTCTAGCTAATTATTTATGTTTTGCATACTAATTTATATCTGGAATACTACAGAGAGAGAGAGAGATCTAAATTATTATGATTTTTTTTTTTCTATATCTAATTATATGATGTTCCTAGTTGTGTGTGTGTGTGTGTGTGTAAACAATGATCTTCATAGAGATGATCAAGACACTAACCTCCTCCATGAAACAATCATGTCTAGTGCCCTCCACAGGCCCATAACAAGTCTAGCCATAGCTCGAGCATTTATGAGGGTCTCATGAAATAAGATGGGAACGCCTATTCTATCCATGTTCCCTCTCCTGGTCGAACTCTTCTGTAGTGCTTGAAGGCCCAACCCCTCTCCCAACATCACTTGAAGGTCACTCTTGGCAAGATGATGCTATAAATTTGTTGTGTTGCACCAAGCTACGGGTCAACTTGGTGGATATTTATTTCTGGATCAGAATGATGCTTTATTTTATGGGAGGATGTTGGGTAGGGGGATTAATCCTCCATGTAGAAGGATGCAAACCTAGCAATGGTGATGCCTATCATTTTTTATATCCTCTATGGACCCATGACCCACCCCCTGGAATTCACCAATGTCAAAGTAGTTGACATGGTGATGTAAAATAAACTCCACCCATAATTTTTTAAGGAAATACAGAGGCACCTACCTATTATTGTAGGGAGTTTTTTCAAATACCATGAAAAACCTATCCATCCAATTGTATAAAAAAATTTGGAAGGTGCACCAATGCATACAAATGCGTCTCTTTGTGACCAATGACTATAATTCGATTCTTGGGTCAATGAATAATGTCATCAATTCTTGTTTTGATATGGTGAGGTCTCTAAATTGGTTTTTATCTAGACCTATTCTATAATATTCATACATTCTGGCCCTATAATAAAAAATGTGAGTTAATTGGCCTTGGACATTTGCAATGGAAGATACAATGGTGTCTAGGGAAGTGGATAGTGACAAATGTAAGGGATCTCCAATATTTTGTAAGTCTTGTATAAGGGTTCTAATATATCTCAACCATGCATCAATTTCCATGTTTATGTTTTTCGGTTGTGGGTTTGGGTTTGGTGTGTCTTCTTGTGGTGATGTTGGGTTTGGGTTCTCTCTAGGCTCCATATTAATTAAGTGTGCTACAATTTAATAATATGACACGGGTGCATTGAGAGTATGGTTACAAGCCAAAGAAATCCCAGGATGATGACTGATAATGATGCAGGGGGAGTAAAAGGTACAATTATGCAGACACATGATGGAATAATGGTTGATATTGAACCATGTACAAGAAAATGTTTCCTAGAGAATCGATAGATACAAAAACTAGTGACCCATGTACTCCGATGGATGGTAACTTTTTTATATGTACTTCAATAATGTTTATGTGATGCAGGAGCATCGCCAATGTCAAGCGCGTGTGGGGCAAGCACCAACGCATTTTGGGCACATGACGAATTGTTCAAAAATTTTTGAAGATGGATGCACCAAACATAAATGTAATAATTAAGAAGGAGCGCACTTGATTGTAATCAGACCTTGAGCGTCCTGCTCTCGTCTGAAGTAGATAGAGGCATTTATAATAGTTAATGAAGGTAGATAAAATTGAATGTTAGATTAGACAGTTTTAGAGCTGGAGGGAAACGGATATAGATACCCTCACTTGTATCATTGTAGGATTAGAATGAGGATTAGAGAGGATGAACAACATAGAGCATACAGAGAAGAAACATAGAGCTGTGTAAAAACACCCATGTATAGAAATTTGAATTAATAAAGAAAGATTGATTCAAATTCATGGCGTCGTGTTTGTTCTCTGTGTATGTATGTTGAATATTGTATTCATGAATGCTTTACTTTTTCTGTCATGTAATTTCTTTTATGCTATGTATGAATGATTTCCTGTTAAATGTTTGAAATCTGAGAGAGAGAGAGAGAGAGAGAGAGAGAGAGAGTAGGGATGAGTTTCAATTGTTTCTCTATCTGAGAAAGGATTCCTGCAAGGAGTGCAGTAGAAGTTGTCTGTAGGAAGTGCGTCGACAAGAATTCAGGGTTGTGTCTCTGAAGGCTCAGACAGGATGGATATTGTTCTCATTCTCACAAAGTGCAAGTTAGGCATAGGAGTCATGCAAGGTGTGCACAAACCACATTTGAATTTGAGGTTTGAAGACCTGAGAGGTTATCAAAGGACTGTTGTTACAGGGAGAGCGCAAAGTCGAAGGTGTTCAACACTTGAAGTGTTTGAAGGTTGCCGCAAGGAGTGCGTGCAAAAGTCTTCTTTAAGACTCGGAGTTGTGAGAAAGATCAAGAAGGGTAAAGTCTTGAAATCGTTGAAGGGTAGCACATAAAGTTTGTGCATAGGAATAGTGAGAAGGCGTTGCAAGTTTGCATCGCAGGCAGTTGAGTATCGGAGGAAAATCACTTGCTAAAAAGAGTTGCAAGAGTCCTTGTGAAGGAAAGAAATGGACGGTCATAATTCTCTGTGGAGAATTCACGAAGTCCCATGAGCCGTCAGATCTCACGGATGAGAAGGGGAGTTACAGTGAGAATTCCCGAAGGTTTAAGCTCAGGAGAGGCAGAGTCGCCGATCCAAGTCAACCAGGGGCCGTTGGATCACTCGTGAAATCCCCTATCAGGATTTCGAGAGTTGAAGGGTCGAGACTTGGTATAAAAAGTTCACGAAATCACAAAGCGTGAAGTCGCGAAGGATCAATAGGATTGTGTGGGACCATAGGAGCCAGCAAGGTGGGCAGGTGGCACACTATTGACGTAGAAGTCAACTGCGTTGACCACTTCAGAGTTTCGTGAGTCGAAGTCCTGAAAGCCTTGCATCAGGACTCGCGAACTCATGAAGTGCGACAAGCCAGAGTTGATATCGAAGTTTTAGAGGTTCAGGATTCGGGGGTCTAAGTGACCAGACACTCGACTGCAGGATTCGTGAAATCATGAAGTCCGATCTTCTGAAGTGCGAAGGGAGATTCCCACGAGGATTTTCTTTGGGTGTGGATTTTCTGAAAGGAAAATAGAAGAGCATTTTAGAGTTCTTTGGGCCGAGAAAAAGAAGAATATCCTGTGTACGTGGATCTTCCGACCTGTGGGTAGTGGAGGGGCTATGTCAGGTTTGGTATCAGAGCTCAAAAAGGTTTTCTTTGCTTTCTGTAGTAGGGAAAAGGAAGATTCACCATGCCATCAAGGAGAAGAGATAGACAATCACCCGATCTGGAAGAGGAAAGGGAAATGCCAAGAAGAAGGGGTAGGCAGATGCAAAATCCAAAAATGGAAAGAGAGATGCGTGATCTTCGTGCCAGACTTGAGGACATGGAGATAGCATAGAGGCGCACAGTCAGTGTTGGGGATCTTAGTGATTCCGAAAATGAAGATGAAGTTGGGCATGGAGAAGAAGAGATCACAACAGAAGATGCAGTGAACGAACGCTTGCTTAAAGCCGTTGCAAGAATGGGCGCAAGGGAAAAAATGGACATTCCAGTTTATGAGGGAAACCTGGATGTTGAAGAGCTTCTAGACTGGATTAGAGCTCTGGACACATACTTTGACTACAAATATGTCGAAGAGGACAAGAAGGTCAAGCATGTTGTCATGAGATTAAAAGGACATGCAGCATTATGGTGGGATGAACTACAAGCTGACAGGCGTTGCCAGGGCAAGCAGAAAATTAAGAGCTGGGACAAGATGATTGCAAAGATGAAGGAAAAATTCATCCCCAGATATTATCAAATCACTATGTTCAGGAGGATGCAGAACCTGAGACAGAAGATGATGTTAGTGAAGGAATACATTGAAGGGTTCTACAGGTTGAACATTAGAGCAGGTCATCGCGAAAGCAACGATGAAAAAGTAGCCAGGTATATGAATGGCCTGAGATATGAAATTCAGGATGAGATGAGTATGTTGACCATCCGAATGGTGGAAGATGCTTATCAAATGGCTCTGAAAGCTGAAGAGAAGCTAAGCCGAAAGCAGGGTCAAAGAGGGTGAGGAAGAATTCAGCCCAGGGGCAAGTCAATTGTCCAGGAAATAAATTAGAAGCCTAAGGAGGAGTGGAAGAAACCCCAGACTCGAACTGAGAGAGGTGGAAGCTCACAGCGAGGGCAATATAATGATCTAAGAGGAGAGTATGCTGATAATAATATGATTCCTCGTACCATAGGTAGAGGAAGAGGAAGAGGTGGAGTGATAAAGTGCTTTACATGCGGAAAGAATGGACATAAATCTTATGAATGTCTAGATAAGAAGAAAGAGGAAGGAGAGGCTCACATTACCAAAGCTCAAAGGCAGAATGTTGAGGCAGAAGATGCTGAAGGCAAAAGATCGTTGATGATGCGAAAATCTCTTTTGACACCAGAGAAGGAGGTGGAGAGTTCAGTCCAAAGAAACAAACTTTTTCGGACTGCTTTCAAGACCAAGGATAGGGTATGCAAGGTCATTGCAGACAGTGGTAGTACAGATAATCTCGTTTCAAACAAGATGGTAGAAAAGTTGGAGCTAGATACGATTGATCATCCAAGCCCATATAGAGTTTCTTGGTTGCAAAAGGGACATTAGGTAAATGCCACTAAACAGTGTTTAGTTGAAGTTAATATAGGGGGATATAATGATAATATCTTGTGTGATGTTATTCCTATGGATGTTTGTCATGTATTGCTGGGTAGACCATGGAAATATGACAGGAATGTGATTCATGATGGGAGGATGAACACATACACCCTAGAGAAGAATGGGAGAACTCACATGTTGCTTCCAATCAAAGATAAGGAGGTGAAACCTAAAGTAAACAACACTGTACTTCTCATGAGTGGGAAGGAACTTCTTACAGAGGTTAAGAAGAAGGAGGAACCACAATTTATTGTGGTTAGAAAGCCAAGGATTGTTTTAACCAGCACAAGGGTAGATGATTTACCAGTAGAGGTTTAGGAACTACTGGAAGAGTTCGTTGACATAGTAGTGGATGAACTACCTCGTTTGTTGCCACCGATCAAAAGCGTGAGTCATCATATTGACCTCATTCCGGGAGCTAGTTTTCCAAACAAAGCAGTGTATAGATTAATGCCACAGGAGAATGAAGAGGTCAAAAGACAAGTCCAGGATTTGTTGGACAAAGGGTTGGTTAGAGAAAGCTTGAGTCCGTGTGTTGTTCTGACAGTACTTAGTCTGAAGAAATGTGGAGGCTGGAGGATGTGTACTGACTCGAGGGAGATCAACCAAATAACTATCAGGTATAGATTTCCAATGCCAAGGATGGATGATCTGATGGATTGCTTAAGTGGAGAATTTTTTTTTTCAAAGATTGATTTGAAGAGTGGATATCACCAGATTCGTATGAGAGAAGGTGATGAACGGAAGACAACATTCAAGACTAATGAAGGGTTGTATGAATGGCTTGTTATGTTGTTTGGCTTAACAAATGCGTCGAGTACTTTCATGAGATTGATGAATGAAGTCCTAAAGGATTTCATCAGAAAGTTTGTTATCGTATATCTTGATGATATATTGATTTTCATCATAACAGAGGCTGAACACTTGAAGCATTTGGCTATAGTGATGAAGAGGCTACAGCAAGAGAAGTTGTTGATAAATATGAAAAAGTCCTCATTCATGAAGACATAACTCATTTATTTGGGATTTGTCATTTCTGCAGATAAGTTGAGGATGGATCCAGATAAGGTGGAGGTAATCAAGAATTGGCCATCACCAAAGAGTATATTTGAGGTGAGAAGTTTTCATGGATTGGCTAGTTTCTACCGGAAATTCATCAAGAATTTCAGTGAAATTAGTGCAGCAATGATGGACACACTAAAGAAAAGACATAAATCTTTTCACTGGACAGAAGAGGCTGAAAAGAGTTTCAATTTGTTGAAGAGGAAAATCATGAAACAACCAATTTTGGTGTTGTCGGATTTCCGAAAGACATTCCAAGTGAAATGCGATGCAAGTGGATTTGCAATAGGGGCGGTCTTGAGTCAAGAAGATAGGCCGATAGCATATTCCAACGAGAAGCTGAATGAAGCGAAAGTGAAATACTCCACGTATGACAAGGAGTTCTATGCTATTATTTAGTCATTGAAGAAGTGGATACACTATTTGATTCCCAAGGAGTTTTTCCTATATAGTGATAATCATGCATTGGAATTTGTGACTCAACAGGAAAATTTGAATCAGAGGCATGTTAAATGGGTTGAGTATATGCAAAATTTCACTTTTGTGATTAAACATATTTCTGGTACTGCTAACAAAGTTGTTGATGCTTTGAGCAGGAAGTGTTTGTTATTGCAGGAATTCAAAGTCAAAACATTGGGTTTTGATGATCTCAGAGACATGTACACAGATGATCCAGATTTTAAGGAGGCGTATGAAGCAACTGAGAATCCATTTTTCATAGATAAAAGAAAATGGGCAGAATACATGATCCAGGAAGGATTGTTGTTTAAGGGCAATCAATTTTTTATTCCAAAATGCTCCACGAGGGAGAATCTACTGAAGGAGAAACACAGTGGAGGATTGGCCAGACACTTCGGTCATGAAAAAACATTTGCAAAGCTGAATGAGTCATAATTTTGGCCAGGAATGCAAGCAAAAGTCAAGAGATTTGTGGACAGATGCATAATTTGTCAGCATTCGAAAGGAAGGAGGCAAAATGTAGGGTTTTATCAACCATTGCCCATACCTGAGAGGCCGTGGGATGCAATCAGCATGGATTTCATATTGGGATTGCCAAGGACAGAAAGAGGATTTGACTCAATCTTTTTGGTAGTGGATAGATTTTCCAAAATGGCACATTTCATTCCATGTCAAAAAACCAGTGACGCAACTCACATTGCGAACCTGTTTTTCAAAGAAGTCATTCGACTTCACGGCTTACCAAGGAGCATAGTTTCGGATAGAGATACGAAGTTCGTAGGACACTTCTGGAGAACCTTATGGAAGAAGTTGGGAACAAACTTGTCATTTAGTTTAGCTTATCATCCTCAGATGGATGGACAAATTGAAGTAGTGAACAGAAGTCTAGGAGACTTACTGAGAAGCTTGGTGACAGAACACCACAGCCAGTGGGACAACATATTACCACAGGCGGAGTTTGCTTATAATGACTAAGTAAACAGAAGCATAGGGCAGAGTCCATTTCAGATTGTTTATGGCATGCAACCGAGAGGGATTTCTGAGTTGAGGGATTCGGAACAGAATGCGACTAGGAGTGCTAGTGAAGAAGATTTCGTAGAGGCGATGAAGGAACTTCACAGCCAGGTGAAGGACCAATTGAAAAAATCAAACCAGGAGTATAAACGCAGGGCAGATCAGCATAGAAGACAACTTTAGTTTGAAGTTGGTGATTTGATTCTCGCACATTTGAGAAAGGAAAGGTTCCCAAGAGGAACATATAATAAATTGAAGATGAAGAAAATCGGACCATGTAGAGTCTTGAGGAAATTCGGGGAAAATGCTTACGAGATTGAACTACCCGATGGGATCGGAATTTATCTGATATTCAATGTATAATATTTGTACCCATATAAAGCCAAAGAAGTAGAGGCAGGTGATAAACAGCCAGAGGTTCAGTGGCGAAAATAGATGCCAGTTGCAGAAAGGCCACAGATGGAGTGCATACTGGATAAAAGAATTGGTAAGAAGACCAGAAGAAAAGAATACTTTGAGTATTTGGTCAAGTGGAAAGACCATCCAGTTGAAGATGCCAGCTGGGAGAATGAAACAGAGATCCATAAGCATGGACAGACCGTGCACAAGCTCATGGACAGGAGCCCATGAAATTTTCAAGCTAGCGAGTATGATGCAGGAGCATCGCCAACGTCAAGCGCACGTGGGGCAAGGGCCAACGCATTTTGGGCACATAACAAATTGTTCAAAAACTTTTGAAGATGGATACACCAAACATAAATGTAATAATTAAGAAGGAGTGCACTTGATTGTAATCAGACCTTGAACATCCCGCTCTCGTCTGAAGTAGATAGAGGCATTTATAATAGTTAATGAAGGTAGATAAAATTGAATGTTAGATTAGACAGTTTTAGAGCTGGAGGGAAATGGATATAGACACCCTCAGTTGTATCATTGTAAGATTAGAATGAGGATTAGAGAGGATGAAGAGCATAGAGCATACAGAGAAGAAGCAGAGAGTTGTGTAAAAACACCCATGTATATAGATTTGAATTGATAAAGAAAGCTTGATTCAAATTCATGGCGTCGTGTTTGTTCTCCATGCATGTATGTTGAATATTGTATTCATGAATGCTTTACTCTTTCTGTCATGTAATTTCTTTTATGTTGTGTATGAATGATTTCCTATTAAATGTTTGAAATCTGAGAGAGAGAGAGAGAGAGAGTAGGGATGAGTTTCAATTGTTTCTCTATCTGAGCAAGGATTCCTGCAAGGAGTGCAGTAGAAGTTGTCCGCAGGAAGTGCATTGACAAGAATTCAGGGTTGTGTCTCTGAAGACTTAGATAGGATGGATATTGTTCTCATTCTCACAAAGTGCAAGTTAGGCATAGGAGTCGTGCAAGGTGTGCACAAACCACATTTGAATTTAGGGGTTGAAGACCTGAGAGGTTATCGAAGGACTGTTGTTGCAGGGAGAGCGCAAAGTCAAAGGTGTTCAACACTTGAAGTGTTTGAAGGTTGCTGCAAGGAGTGCGTGCAAGAGTCTTCTTTAAGACTCGGAGTTGTGAGAAAGCTTAGGAAGGATAAAGTCTTGAAACTGTTGAAGGGTAGCACAGAAAGTTTGTGCATAGGAACAGTGAGAAGGCATTGCAAGTTTGCATCACTGGCAGTTGAGTACCAGAGGAAAACCACTTGCTAAAAAGAGTTGCAAGAGTCCTTGTGAAGGAAATAAACGGACGGTCGGAATTCTCTGTGGAGAATTCGCGAAGTCCCATGAGCCGTCAGATCTCACGGACGAGTAGGGGAGTTACAGAGAGTATTTTCGAAGGTTTAAGCTCAGGAGAGGCAGAGTCGACAATCCAAGTCAGCGAGGGGCCGTTGGATCACTCGTGAAATCGCCTATCGGGATTTTGCGAGTTGAAGGGTCGAGACTTGGTATAAAAAGTTCACGAAATCACGAAGCGTGAAGTCACGAAGGATCGATAGGATTTTGTGGGACCATAGGAGCCAGCAAGGTGGAGAGGTGGCACACTATCAACGTAGAAGTCAACTACATTGACCACTTCGGAGTTTCATGAGTCAAAGTCCTGAAAGCCTTGCATCAAGACTCTTGCAACTCTTTTTATCAAGTGGTTTTCCTCCGGTACTCAACTGCCTACGATGGAAACTTGCAACGCCTTCTCACTGTTCCTATGAAAAATAAATTTGTGCTACCCTTCAATGGTTTCAAGACTTTATCCTTCCTGAGATTTCTCACAACTCCGAGTCTTAAAGAAGACTCTTGCACACACTCCTTGTGGCAACCTTCAAACACTTCAAGTGTTGAACACCTTTGACTTTGCGCTCTCCCTGCAACAACAGTCCTTCGATAACCTCTCAGGTCTTCAAACCCTGAATTCAAATGTGGTTTGTGCACACCTTGCATGACTCCTGTACCTAACTTGCACTTTGTGAGAATGAGAACAATATCCATCCTATCTAAGCCTTCAGAGACACAACCCTGAATTCTTGTCGACGCACTTCCTGCGGACAACTTCTACTGCACTCCTTGCTCAGATAGAGAAACAATTGAAACTCATCCCTACTCTCTCTCTCTCTCTTAGATTTCAAACATTTAACAGGAAATCATTCATACACAACATAAAAGAAATTACATGATAGAAAGAGTAAAGCATTCATGAATACAATATTGAACATACATACACAGAGAACAAACACGACGCCATGAATTTGAATCAAGCTTTCTTTATTAATTCAAATCTCTATACATGGGTGCTTTTACACAACTCTCTACTTCTTATCTGTATTCTCTATGCTCTTCATCCTCTCTAATCCTCATTCTAATATTACAATGATACAAGTGAGGGTGTCTATATCCATTTCCCTCCAGCTCTAAAACTGTCTAATCTAACATTCAATTTTATCTACCTTCATTAACTATTATAAATGCCTCTATCTACTTCAGACGAGAGTGGGACACTCAAGGTCTGATTACAATCAAGTGCGCTGCTTCTTAATTATTACATTTATGTTTGGCGCATCTGTCTTCAAAATTTTTTGAACAATTCGTCATGTACCCAAAATGCGTTGGCGCTTGCCCCACACGTGCTTGACTTTGGCGATACTCCTGCATCATTATGTTTGTAAGGTACAAGATGAAGAAGAACAAGGATAAAGAATGAAGAAGACCAAATTATGATAGAAAACCAAGAGCAATGAAGACAAAGAAAATGAAGATGAGACCAGTTCAAAGGAGCAAGTGAAAAAGAGGAATAATTGGATCATAAGTATTTGTTAAGGGAGGAGTACATGATGAACTAAATCCTACTTGTGATCATGAATAGTTAATAAATTATGTGATGATTTGTAATGATGTAGACTAATTCCATAATTATGTGTATAAATTAGGGATGAGGGGAAATAAGAGAAGTTAGGGATGAATATTTGTTGAGAGATTCATGGAGATATTGTGGAGAGAGTTACGGAGATGGTTTGAACTAACCATCTAGTTATGAAATAGTTGTTATGGTCACCTATCATTATATAAATAACCATTTGTACACTAGAATGTAACACACAAGAATGGTTGTTTAAATCAAATTTCCCCTTTGGGGGTTTCTTAGTTATATAATTTCTTGGTGTTCTTTTCTTTGTATAGTATTGTGTGTATTTGCAGCTAGTAACTGCATCATAAGAGAAACTTAAAATTTTATTTATTTTTATCATTCAAACAAATTATGAAATAAATAAATAATCAAATTCCATCAAAATACTTACCTAGAATCAACTGAAGAACACACCAGGAAAGTTTGGTAGTGATTTTTCAAGATCTCCTCAATTTGCTCTCCCAAATTGTCTCAATATCTCTCAAAATGTGCACTGCAGTCTACTGGTGAGATGGACCAACCAAGGGAAATTAAAAAGGTTTTCCCTGTAGGAATTCACATGCGTTCCTAGAGTGTGTGTTCATTCCTAACAAGGCCAACCTAGCACTAAGTTGGAAGCCTCTGTGGCGATTCGAGGAATGCCAAAGCTAGTAAGTGAGGAACACGTGCACATTGTTGTATGAGAACATTCTTGGGAACCCCATTGCCACCTTTTTGAGCATCATCTTAGTGCAAGAACCCTTATAATATTTATACTTATTGTACCTTCTAATTTTACAATATTTAGCAAATTTATTTATTTTTTAATGTTTCTAGTTCCCTCATTTGACAAAGAAACTATTATTGTGTAGAAGTAAACTTTATATGGTAAATATAATATAATGTATATAATAATGGTATCTTTTGAACTAAATTCCAAAAATTTCTTATTTTATATCTCTCATGATCAATCAAGTCAAATCTCTAACAACTCGCAAATGCAAAATGATGTTGAGAATCATAACAATGAGTAGGGTTGTTACAAGAGTGTCATTGTGTTGTCATCAATCTATCTCGCCATATACTAGTTTATAAACAATGTCCATCAAGTTAATGTCTACCTACATTTTTGTTGCATGTATCTTATACCATAAATAACTTTGGATTTCCTAAACATGGGATGAAATAACGAAGTTTGATACAATTAGTTAAGCCTTACCCATTTACATACATTACACTATGAAAATAAGAATAGTTGTATAATTTCACAACTTTTTAATTGAGAGTGAGAGGGATATATGTCCTCATTTATCGTCTAGCATGGTGTTAGTAATCTTTTAACATGAGAAGACTTCCAAATATCCAATGCCATAAATTATAATCTTCAATATAAAGAGAGTAAAAAATGAAGACTTACACTAAGCATCCAACTACTATAAAATATAAGCTATTCTTAATGTACTTCGAGATATACAAAACCAATATTACCAGGTTGTCAAACTTATACAACCTGGTAATATCATCAACAATTCTAGTTGCAAGGGCATGCTTAGGATATTTTAAATCCTTGATTACAACTTGGTGAGGTGAAAACTCTATGGTTTTACCTTCACCTGAATGAGTGATCTGTTACACTGATAAAAGGTTGCAGGAAAGACTTGGAACAGATAATACATCATTGAAATGACCATTATCTACCTGCATTGTTCTAGAACCTATAACACTAAGATATCTATCATCACCAACAAATATATTTTTGGTGTTACATTTATTTAGAGCAGAAAAGATGACTTTATCCTTAGCCATATGATAAGATTATGTAGAATCAATAAGCCACTCATTAGAAGAAGAAGTAGAAGTTGTATTGAAGGAGAAACCATAAGCAGAAAGTGCATGTCCAGAAAATGAAGAAGAAGAAGAAGAAGAAGAAGAATCAATATTGATGTTATGCTTCTTCATCGATGATTCTAAGGCTTCCATTTTTTTAAAACATTTAGAATCCACATGACCATCTTTCCCACAAAAGTTGCAATGTCTTTCAATCTTCTTACTTTTGGAATTTGCTCCTTTGTCACCATCAAGAGTAGAAGATGGTTGAGAGGGTTTGGGACCCTTGTTTTGCTTGTTGTTTTGGTGAGGATGTTGCTTCTTGGGATTTTTGGATTTATCTTCCTATTGGGCCACTATGGATTTGTTTGATGTACGAACACTGTTGATCACTCCAAGTTGCACAAGATTATCTTGCTCTCTAAAAGAATCACAAAAGGACTCAAGTGGGATTGTGGTAAGCACTCCCTAGAGCTTGTTTTGTGGCATAAAAGGTAGATAAAAAGACATAATATGCACTACCAATCTTAGCAAGAATAATATAGATGCATCAATATTCCTTCAGATCTATTTTTCAATCTATACATAAAATTCTAAGTGTTTTGAACTTAGATAAATAATCTTCAATGCAAGGAAAATCATTGGGACTTAAATTCATTAATTGATTTTCTATCTGGTGGGATCTAATAATATTGTGTTTACCAAACACAAATTCAAGATTTTCCCAAGCTTTATCTAGGTCATCAATTCCTTGAAGGTGAAACCTTAAATCAAGAGAGATGGACATTCTCACTAGTCCGTGTGCTTCATCATTCTTATTATCCCATTTGGCTTTCTCGTCGGCATCAATGGGGACTTGTTCTTTTCCTAAGGTAACCTGGTACAAACCTTTACTTCTTAGTACATCCTCCATATGGTATTTCCATGAGAAGTAGTTGGTACCGGTGAGAAAAATATCATTGGTAGAAACGATATATATATTTTTTGTGAGCTATTATTTTATATTACCTTCTATGAAACAAGGTCAAAATACATATCCAAAGTCTTGATGCCAGAGCTGCCAACAATGGAAACCAACTCCAGCACCAGGACTGAAGTTGATCTATAATACTATAATTGATATTTCTAATACTATTATATTGTCTATAAAAAACAAACATATGACTATAATTGTAACAAAACAGGAACATAGAGCATAGTTGGAAAAACAATCAAACTCCTGACGAGCTTCCACCGACATCATGTTGGGGTGGATTCAACCATACTGGGACAATGATGCACTAGAGTGGTCATGCCTAGTATTTCTAGCTTCACTGTATATTAGAGAGAATATCATAAACCATCCCAATTTTGAGTTCCACAGATCCCGATGAAATTTTTGTCTATTGTTTCTCTTCAAAGGTTGAAGATCAGTTGTAGTTGGTCCTTTGTAAATTGTATACAGTGGTCCTCCACACCATGTAGAAGAGAGTCCTTGCCTTGTTCTAGAATTCTATAGCCCGCGTCCTCCCTCCTGGTAGCAGGGGTAGACACTTCTCTTTGAACCTTCTCCGTAGTATGAAACACACGAGCGCCCTCATTATTCTAGTCAGGTATAGGTGGAATTTCCTCCTCCACTATTGCATGGGTTTCGTAGCTCTTCCTCATGGTGGATACCTATAGAGTTTCATTCCTCAGCATGTTGGTCTGTTTGCTGGTGGGAAGAGCTAAAATCACTGGACAAAGGCGATGGACTGCAACGATGGCTAGAAAAACTATGAAATGTGCCACTACCTTGTTGGACCTTGCCCCTCTCGTGAGGCATGCTTCCCGGCAAGAGTAAAATCGATACATAGTCAAATATCCATTAAAATCATCTTGAGACTAGAATCCACAAGATAGAGATGGAATGCAATGCTTTAATCTCTTCAAAACTTGTTTGCAACTGCTTGGCGGAGCACTTGCGGGTTACAAAAGTACCCATCGCATGGTCTTGTACCATAAGTGTAATCATAACAATAGCATAAAGCCCGATCATAAGTGCAGTACTAGGCTTGGAAAATCTATCCTTCATCATACCCTTAGAAGCTAAGTTTCATATGAAATGTATTCCTTGATTGAATAAGATTGTGTTAGTTACCTTCCTCGAGAGATACGTAGAGTGCCTGGTGGCTGCGTTGGTGGCCATGTGGCATTCTGTCATGTGAGTATTTATAACACCCCATTCGAGGGTGGGAGAATCCATATTAAATATGTAGAGAATATGGATTTAAAATCTGAAACTTATGGTCTAGATGGAAAGCTCTCGAAAAAAATAGCTTGTTTCAAAAAAATGACACTAAAAATGGATTTCAGATGTAAAAGTTATGCCCTTTTGAAAAATGGCATAAGAGATAACTAAAGAGCCATGTGGCAAGTAGAAGTTGGTCCACGTGGTGACGCCCTTCCTTCACTAACTTTCTTATAACCTCACTTTTACAGATAAGTTACTTATTAAGTGACCCACTTTTATAGAATAAGTAGGAATCATTTTTACAATGGAGTTACTTTGTAAATTAAAGTTGCATGCAAAAAGAGTAACTAAAAAGAATACTAAAGCTACTTACAATATTTCACTTTAATAAATTAAGTGAAATGCACTTTACAATGGATGCATGAACTTTTTCAAAAAAGCAACAAAAAGGAGACTTGAACTCAAGATCTCTTACTAAGTAAAGCAATTTTTAACCAAGTGAGACAGTGAAAAACACATTATAATATTAAGAAGGGGGATGGGGTTCTTCATTGTTGTTGAAGACGTCCTTGAGATGCGTGCTAAAAAAATAATTTTTTTTATGCATTCACACACACAAAAATTTCTCTTCTCAACAACAGCAATGGCTGGATCTTGGTCAACTTACCCCAAAAATGCAAGTTTTCTCTTTTTTATTATTATTTATTTATTTATCGAGATTGCATAGAGAGCACGAAAAAGAGCATATGTAGACACATGAACACTTTCTGATCTATTTCTGATTTTCCAAGATTGCACAGAGCATACGTAGACTAGAAAGAGTAGCAACCCAAAAAGAAATAAAAAATGAAATGTTATCTTTATATTTTTTTTAAAAAGGGGCATATTCAATCTTTATACCTCTCGATTTGACTAAAATAGTCATATCTTGGGAAAACAAAAATGTTTCGAGTGAAACGAAAAACATTCCTAACTAAGATGAGTGTTATGGCCACAATGGAACAGTCCTATCGATCCATAAGTGTACGAAGATAAAAGAAATCATATCCTGATCTACAATGGGAGAAGGTTTTCAAATGCTCTCAAATACCATGTTCGACAAGACATGTATTTCAATAGAGGATGAACACAATTTGTAACCACTCACAAAACCAGATCAAAGATCAACACATCGATGGGTGAAATCATGAAGATGGGTAACACTTTTGCTTGTTTTATGAGAAAAAAACTGTATTTTCACAAGTTCTTCAACTTCCAGCATACAAAAGTATTTTTTTTATTTAGAATTTCAATTTACAGTAAAAACAAAACTTGTGAAGAATTGTGTTAGCTTTCCAATGACTATTTTTCAATTTTTTTTTATCATGATTTGATATGTCAATTTGACAATTGTTTAACAGTATGTTCCTTAAACATGAAAGGAATGATAATGAGTTACTTATTTCTACAACACTGTATCTATTATTAAACCTATGTTTTTAAGAAACGAAATATACTACAACAATCTACAAAGACTCTATTTTATTATGACTATAATTTTGAATCTAACAGATGAATATTACAATTTCTAGAATTTTTTGAAGTTGACCAAGCTGAAAACGTTGCAGATTTTAAACACATGTTTTTCTACACTTTGTATCTATCTTAATTTTTACTTAAAACTATAATCTAAATATACCCTTTTGAAAAGAACAGTTTAAGGATTATGAATATATATTTTTTCCAAAATTTTACTGTATTATTTTAGATATACCGATATTTCATTTCACCGAATCATAATGTCTGCTGAAAATATAATGTAGTGATTTTTAAAAAATAAAAAATAAAATTAGATAAAAATGAAAAAAATGAAAACAAATTATAGGAATTGAAAGTAGATTCAATTTTGGAAATGCTGGTGTCATTTTTGAAACCAAATTCTCAGTATTTGTAGGAGTCTGCAACCTCCGAAGTTCAGGTAAGCTTGGGGCAATTCTCTGATTTTTGTTTTGAGTCCCATTTTCATGTTTTTGGCTGAAATAATCTTTCGGCTGAAATTCTAAAATATAACGGAAACCATCAAAACTGAACGGTTTCCAAGGTTTTCGGCTGAAAAAACATTCTTTCGGCTGAAAGGATGTTGAGCAAATTCCGTCTGTCGGAAAAAATGAAAAGACATGTCGTATCATTTCATTTCGCGCCAAATTGTATAAATAGGCTTTCCGCCGAACACATTTAACAAAATTCATCAAATGGACAGACAGATATAAGCTCGGGGATAGGGATTTCAAAGCATTTCTATTACTGATTGCAGCTGTATTCTTTTCTTTCTTTATTTCTTCTCTCTATTCCATAGGCTTAATCGGAGGATTGATATCGATACATGGTGGTTTTCTAGAGCACTTAAATAAAGTTTCGACTCATCTTTTGGGTTTTTGTTGAATAAGGTAATTGATGTTTGTTCAAGTTTTTCAAGGTGAGGTCTTTGTTGAACATATATTTTACAGATAACTATAAAAGTCATGGGAAACAAAAGTTTGCGCAAGAGAAAATATGATCGCACTCGAGTTGATACTCGCCAAATCGAACAAAGGAAAGAGCTTTATCGGAGAAAGAAACAAGAACGTGCAAATATTGAAGAAAGAAATGATTATAATTTCAATAGAGATTTTCAACAAGAAGAAGTTCAACTAGGTGTGCATGCACATATGATAATCGAGCACACAACACACATTGGGACTGTATTCAGAAAGTACATAATTCAATGTATAGAATTCAAATTTAAAATATTGTAAATTTAATATAATTGATTGTAATTACAATTAGATGTTTTTCAAAAAACATAAATAGATTTGTCTCATAATGTCAAAGAAGATGTTGAAACCGAAATTGAAGCAGAATATGTTGAAACCGAAATTGAAGCAGAAGACGAATCACCTATAGGTATGTACATAAATTTAGATAATACAAGATGAACACTCAAGTATATATAATTTAGTGAATTTTTGTTCGGGTTATGTTTTTTAATATAAAATTTAAATTAAAATATGTAGGAGAATCTATCAACATTGATGATGAAATATTAGAAAATGTTGATACTGGAAAATTTGAGAAGAAAAAAGATAAACATTATATAAGATATCGAACTAAGAATATGTATAATACTTTTTTCAAAGATGAATCTGTAACAGTACAAGCTCAACTTTTACTTTGTCTAATGAAGTCAAGAAAGTTAAAAGAAGCTACATCATTATTGGGTATTCAAAAGTCGACAAAGGATACAAAGGTAACACAGAATGTCTTTAACAATATAACTAGTGTATTAAAAGATTTTGGAAACTCTCGAAAAGAAAATGTCTGTGTTGCACATAGAGTGATACAAACAATAGTTGTTTCATCTAGCAATATAAAAGATCGTTTGACACGACACATGGCGAAAACGATGGGAACGTCAAGAAAAACATTGCACAAACATTGAAAAATTCATTTCCAAATAGATGTAAATGATGAATTAGCTTGTTGGATAGTGATTTCTAAACAACCCTACAAAGATAGACTTGCAGAAAATGTTAAAGAATTGGCCTGTAAATGTTGGTTGGAAGAATCTTGTGTTTCACCACATACAAGGGATGTGTTGCGACGAAGAATAGCATGAAATCAATATGAAGAACATCCAAAACATATATTGCCAATGACACAAATAGAGTTGTTTAATAAGTTCAAAGAAGAGCACAAAGAAGTTAAAATTTCCATCAATACGTTTGTGCAACAAAAACCATGGTTTGTTAGACCCATCATTGTCCGTGACACGTGTTGTTGTCATTATCATGTGGAGTTTGAGTTGTATTATGACACTTTTTTGGATTTTGGTAAAACTTTATGGTTAGGTTCACCTCCTCCTTCCACATTCTGTGTTTTTATATCTGAAATTCTATGTGAAAGAGAAGATGATGATTTCTTTTACAAAAAAAAATGTGTTGGTGGAAAGAAATGTGATCATTGTGGAAATCTAAGTTTGTTTCATTCAAAGTATCATATTGATATGAATGATCAATCATTTTCTAATATAAGAGTCAATTTGAAGAGATATGAATATATGAGCAACATGACTCCACATTCTTCAAATGTTATTTCCAAAAGGATTGATTTGAAGGTAGATAAAATTAGCGTGATAGAATTTTTTAAGAAGTTTGAGGAAGAAATCTATAAATACACCAAGCATTCACATAGAGCTCGATGGCAAGATCTACAATTCAAACAATCCCGTGAAGTGTTTCCACCAGGGACAATTTTGTCTGTAGTTGATTTTGCAGAGAATTACACATTCGCTGCACAAAAAGAAATACAGAGTGAATATTATCATTCTGATCAAGTCACGATATTTGTCCACCTATATAGAAATGCTCAATGGAGTCTTCCAAATATAGAAAGCACCAATGACAATCGACATGTTATTAAATAATATCACTTTTATATAAGTGATGATCGAGCACACGACACACATTATGTACAACATTGTTTTGATAAATTTTATGATTCATTGAAAGAACGCGAAATCAGATTTGATCGACATTGGATATGGTCCGATGGGTGTGCAGGTTAGTTCAAATTTGCAAGATCATTCTATTGGTTATGCCGTATTCATAAAAAATTAAACATAACACATTGTTGGAATTTTTTTGAGTTTGGTCATGGAAAAGGAGAGCACGATGGTGCAGGGGCATGTATAAAAAGAGCACTTCGAAGGTATCAGCTGAACCCTCATGCCAATCAATTTGAATTCGTTGAACAAGTTGTTGAATGGTGCAACATGGCGCTAAGCCGTGAATATAATCTATAAAGAGATGTGCATAGGTGTGTCTATATATAAATGTTACATGTATGTACACATGATATATAAATTTGAACGTGTTCAAATTTATATTCAATCTTCAATCATTTTCTTGAGAGATTTTAAGTTAACAAGCTCTTGTCTTGTGTAGGTATTTTTGGTATGTTGGAATCGAATATGTATATAGATCAATCCCATATGATGCCAGTACAATACCTGGGATAAGAAAAATACATTCAGTTAAAACAAAACGTTTTCAAAATGGGTGTGCATTTGATAGACGAAATGACTCTTGTTTTTGTTCAGTTTGCATAGAGGACACATAATTCATAGATATTTGCGAGAACGAAAATGTAGGATATGTTAAAGCTTGGAGACATACTGAACTTAATGTAAAAGGGAAAATGCCACTTGCAAGCTCAGAGGAGATGGAATCAAATGAAACTATAGTGTCAGTTGATGGCGATAGAGTTTCTGATCTTGTTAGAGAAGGTAAAAATTTTATGTTTAAATTTTTTCAAATAACTTGTAGATGTACTTGTGTGATAATCTAACACAAATTATTTGTTGTCCAATATATCCAATTATCTGCAGGATATGTTTTTTCCATGGTTGCACCTATAGACAACACTGAAAATGTGAAATATTATTTGATGCGATGCACAGAACAAAGGATGAGGATATTAGAAGATTTTGATGATAATGGTTTTATATATGAAAGAGGATCCATTGTATTGAAAGGATATTTTTTTCAAGAAACCCATCAAACCGATACTCATGTTCACTTTCAAGACTACCTGTCAGATGTCACAAGTTGTCAATATAGTCATTTGGTATGTGCAACGCGCATAAAGTTAATAGAAGTTCAATAATAATAATAATAAAAGTTGGAAAATGGAAAATGTCCAAAGTCGATCATGAATGAATAATTGAAGATGGAATACCATTATGTTTCTTTTAAACAAACTTGACACATGTGTACATTCCAGAATTTTTAATTTTTCATTGAAAGTACATTCCATTTTTTGATAACTTGTTTTGACTATTTTCAAACATATTTCCAATTATGATATTTATAAAAAGGGTACTATGTATAAAAAACTCACTTGGGAATTGCACCCCAATTAGTACCTAAAAGTATATTGTTAATACTTACAACCTAATTAGTATAGGATTTATAGAACTACTAATTTGTATGGAAGTGAAAGAACCATTTGGTAACTTATACCCCTATTGATACCCAAAAGTATGTCATTGTGGAATTTCACCCTAATTAGTATAGAAGTAAAATACATGCTTGAAGCACACCTTAATTTACATATATAGGAGTGAGACAACAACTTAATGAATTTGCATCTTAGTTAGTGCTAAAATTATGTTGTTGTGATTTAAACAAGAATTAATATAATAACAAGGGAACCACTTGTGGTGCACCCTATTTGAATAAGAGTAAGAGAAGTACTTATAAATTATGACACCCCCATTAATACCCAAAAGTATGTTCTTGGGGAATTCCACTCTAATTAGGATATGA
>ML776670.1:3175366-3197291 GCA_009831015.1 Picea engelmannii | reverse complement strand
AGATGTTTTTGTCCCTACTTTCCAAAACCTTTTGGTTGAACAAGATACACTTCTTCTTTTAATTCACCATTTAAAAACATTGACTTAACATCCAAGTGATGTAATTTCCAATTGTACTTGTAGCTAATGCAATCATTAATCTAATGGTATTCATTTTAGCTATAAGTGAAAACATGTCCCCATAACCTATTCCTTCTTTCTATGAATAGAAATTTGCAACTAATATAGCTTTAAAATTGTCTATACTACCATCAACATTGAACTTAGATTTGAACAACCCTTTTGAACCTATAATAATTTTATTTTCAGGAAACTCCATAAGTTCCCAAGTTTCATTTTTCATTATGGAGTCATATTCCTCTTTCATAGCATTCATCCATTCCTTATGATCTTTTTCTTGCTCAAAATTAAAAGGTTCTTCTACACTCATAAATTGAGTAATCATGTCATAATCATTATACCTAATAGGTGTTTGAATTTTCCTTGTTGATCTTTGTAGTGTCCGTTGAAGAGAAATCTCCCTGCAGACAAGTGGATTCTCTCAAGGTCCCTAGACTCCTAAGACTAAGACAGAAAAGTGATTAATGTGGACACTGACATCCTTTTTAGATCTAGATAAGCTAATGTGTGAGAAGGAAGGAGAAAAGAAGTACCTTTTTATTGACATTTGTCCCTGCACAGTCCGAGTTGAGCTTCAATCTTAAACTTCTTGATCAGCCCTGTAGACAAACAAAGATAAGACCAGCTTCCTACTCTACTGGAATTAGCTCAAAATAGATCTATCTAATAGAGACAAGTTCATGTGAGATCAAACACAGACTTGAAAGAAACAAGCCAAGCATGTTATATTTATGAGAACAACAATGAAGAATACTTACAACCATAGATGTGAGTGCAACAGCTTCATCTAGCTCTTCTTGTCCAAACCCTTGCTTAAACAATCCACACACAGAATGATGATGTTCCAAATGACATCTCCCTCATGATATCATAAGTTATATGCTTCACAATACTTTCCATCCCCTTTCACCATGAGAAGGCTCCCTTATATAGCCTTGGAGAGGCCCAACCACTTGAGAGATCTTTGGGATAAGTTGAGGATTCTTCTCCTTTAGTTGAGAATCTTCCCTAAGATCATGCCTTGACCATCTATTTGAATCTAACCACTTTCAGGAATTGAGGGATTCTTCCCTGATTTGCCTCAACAAACCCAAAATTTGCTCAGAAAAGGCAGGGCTCCCCCAAAAGGGGCACCAGAGTGCTATAGTGCTCCCCTAAAAGGGTGCACAGAGCGCCAGCGCTCCCTGTCAGTGTATAGGGGAGAGATCCTCTCCAAAAATGTCTTTTGAGCGGATTTTCCAGTGGCAAAAGGTTTATAAACTTTGTTAACTCATTCCTCTTCTTCCAAATCAGTTGTTTGAGGTGTTTCAAGTGTCCTTCCGATGTCTTTATAGGCACGACATAAACAGTATGGAATTATGCGTTTTCTGACACTTGCGACACTTGTGACTAAAATGCGACACTTGTAGTATTGATAATGACGACACTGGTTCATTGTCGTAATGAGTAATTTTGATGTGTAACGGATTGCCCCCCAAAGTATGAACTTAAAAGATAGGATCTGATAACTGAAATTCTTTGCAGACTGTCAAGCAAGGGTATGGACTCAGAGAACTTGACAGAAGCTGCACTTGACCATCAAACAAACGTTAAGACATGCTTCAAACCCAAGGCAGGCATACCTATGCTTGAGTGATAGAGACTTTCAAGGTATGGCCGCCATAAATACACTGCGGATCCATAATTATATTGACGAAGAGATATAGCCACCAAAGATACAATGTGGATCTATATTCACATGACCTGAACTAGTTACAGCCACGAAGAATACGCAGTGGAGCTACGAGACGTCAAGACATAGCCATGACCAATACAAAGTGGATCTATGTAACAATATATGTGTCAATGTTCAAAAGAACCTCCGTCACAACCTAGGCAAAGTACATATAGGAGTGACGACTCAACCCAAGGTCTTCTTACCGATCCTGATGTAGTACGAATCTAACCATGCAAATAGATATTTTGATGTCGAGCATGGCAGAAACCACTTGATTATCGGTCAATGAGGTGAACCGTTAACAAGCGCGAGGGAGATCACCATTAATGTTAATGATTCCCAAGGTACTTAGTACATTCCAACTAACGTGAATAGATGAGTTGAAGTCGAACATCCGTGGAATAATCTGATCAAAGGTCAATGATGTTAACCCACTGTCGGACATGAGGAGGCCTTCCATTAAGGCATGCAGGTCCCAAGGTACTAACTGGTTTCTGGGTCTAATCCCTGAATAATGTGTTGAGTTCGATAGGGATAAAATTGTCATAGGAGGGCTTGATGTATCCCCCATCAACGACACAAAACTGACACATATATGTAATTGGTGGATCAAAAGAACATGGACTGACACGGGTATTGAAACAAGGATTTGTGATGGTTGACTCTCGAGGAAGATACTTCCCTTGAACACTGAGGCACAACAGCAGAAACATGACATGGACCAAAACATGATGATGCAATGGATACTGTGACTTTCATTAGGTGACCCAAAGGATTAAGGAAACTTAGAGGATTGGTTCAATGCAGAGGTTCAGCAGATTAAAATGCGTGCAAAAACAAAGTGTCGTTTTCAAGGGAAACTGTAAGGATTACTGGTGACGTTCTCAAGAACTGCTTGGCTTGCTTCTTTTAATTTTTCCCCCATCCAGATAGATGAGTACCTCTTTTTTATTTAATGAGCTCAAGGAGGGTAACAGATGCTCGATATAACTCACCTTCGGTAAGTCCCTCTTCCTTTGTTTAACGAACCGGAAGAAGTACGGGTTCGGTCCCATATGGGCCCTTCAATGTATGATGGTTTAACGAGTCCATAGAAGGTAAAATCAGTGGTTTTTCATATTTAGAGAGTCTGAAAATGACTTAAAGACGAATCCAATGTGGTCCTTTTTTGTCATATTAGTCTCGAGAGGCCGAAAAAGAGATAAATTATCACTCGAAAGACGCCCTTTCAAACCTTTTAACGAGTGGGAAAGGAAGCAAGATCACTCAGCAATCTTTTCATATTTAGAGAGTTTGAAAAGAGCTTAAAGGAGACTCCAGGGGGTTCCTTTTTCGTGTAGCCATGCGGGTCCGAAAAAGAGAAATTTTTTTACCCCGTACATTCTTTTATTTTCGAGCTTGAGAACGAACTAAGACTGTGCTCATGGATATGACAAGGTGAAAAAATGATCAAAACTGCTCCAAAATCTGTCAACAATGTCAAAACTGCAATCCAGAGGTTTAGTGAGGTCGACATATTTTCAAAGAAATCCAAAAGTAACTATACCTTATGAAAAAATGAAAATGTATAAATATTAATACAAGGAAAAATCTTTAATTACCATTTCATTGGCATAAGGATTTGTAGCAATGGAGATTCACATTTGGGAGGTGAATCTTGTTTTGCTCGGCATTGGAGCTATGATCGATCATTTCTCTCGCCATTTGGACCAGGTAAGTGATCGTTTCTTCCTCTTTCAATTACATGGTTTACAATTTGTTTTCAAAGCAATGATTGAATAAAAACCGAAGCCCTAGGTTGTCAAAAAAAAATTCCTAAATCAAATCGGCCCTTCTTCAAAATGATGGGAAAATGTTGCCCATGTACAAAAACGCCTTCACAAGGCCATGGAATGAATGCCAATGTGTTGATGCATGAGTGGGTAGATCGTTTTTCCCAAGGAATACAATAGGAAACCCGAAAAAATGCCCACACAACCATCAAACTGTTGGTGACATTTGTTTTAATTTAAAAACGTTTTTACTATTGGTTATGAGGCTACGTCGAAGTAATGATGAACAATAGAAGGGGCGTGGGTCTTTTGAACAACATAGATGATGAATTTAAAGTTTTTTCAATTTCTTAAAAAATTGCCGAAAGCGTGACTAATGAAGTTTTTGTGTTGTTTGCAGGTGATTTTGGCAACAACCATGATTGAATGGAAAGAATGGGAGCATTAGATCGATGACGTGACTGCTTTGCGAAGTCCTCACATGCGGGCCACGTTGAGAGATTGTGGTATTCTCAAATTCTTTAAACTGCAAAAGATGAAGAAAGAAATCCTTCTGCTTGAGCATATGATCAGTTTGTGGGACGTCACGGAGCAAGGGTTCCGAATTGGAACGCAACTTCTAACCATCTAGTTGGAAGATGTGTACTTCTTGACTAGCCTCTCGAAAAGAGGGGTTCCTATTTTTTTTTCTGGATAGAGGGTGGCTTCCTGAACCTGTGGATGTGTACCTAGCACGTTATTGTGTCCCAGGAATGAGACTGGTGGGAGGTAGAATCCCCATCAAGGATATCATAGAATTACACCTTTGGTCTATTGTGTTCACTATCACAAGTGTAATAGGAAGTACCAACATGCATCTGGCGTCAAGATCACAGGTAGCCTATGATTTACAGTGTTTAGAGCCAACACTATTTAACTGGAGCGCAGGGTTTCTTCAGAACGTGAAGGAACAAATTTCGATATGTAGAATGGGGTAGAAGCAGTTTGGATATGGTTCTTTCTTGGTCTCATTATTCTTAGAGTGCATACCTAAGATGAAACCTCAAATAGCATTGGCAGTACGACCAGTGGGAGAACCACGGATGGAGCGATGGACTAGTCTGTCTCCGAGACTAGTGGTAGAGTTAGAATTTCACTTCACTGATGACTTCTTCACTTGGCTGAGACGCCAATATCTCTGGATAGAAGACTTCCCGTATGCCGATGTGGACTTTCTTGGGAGTATGGATCTAGTTCTACCAACAGGAGAAGCTTGGGATGTGTCAGGTAAGATACCAAGCAATACCTTGTCAAGTGTTTTTTTTATTTTACAACGTATATATATATATATATATATATATATATATATATATATATTGGGTATGTAGAATAGTTCTAATGGATGTATCGTTTTCAACATACAGACAAGGGAGCAGTGCGTTCGGCTGAGATATCAGTACTGGGACGTCGCAGGAACGCTCAGGTTGCAGTAGATCCAGGGGCACTAGTGATAGGTCTCTAGGAGGTTGAAAGAAACCTCCAAGGCCTTACGATGGGCATCCCTCCTCTATGGAGGCAAGAAGTGCCCTTACATCTGCAGAGACACACTGTGGGGGTTCCCAAGAGCATTAAATTTCTACTGAGACAAGTAGTTCGCACAGTGATGTGTTACTCGTAGCATAATGCAGTGCAGAGAGATTAGAGTCTCTCTGATGATTGTATGACTTGTTGGATGATGTTGTATGGGTGTAAAGACCCAAAATTTTTCTCTTCCAAATACTTTTTTGATGTAATCAAACATTTTCAGTTACACCATATATATATATATATATATAGTTCCGAGTTTATACAGTGCCAAATGATTTGCAAATTCTTTGATGTGATGTGTTTTAATTTACATACAGTGTACAATTTATTTTCCTTTATGCAACCTTATCTATGTGTGAGATATCGATCCATGATGTAATTGGTTAATGAATCCGAAAAGCTATTAAGTTCTCTAGGAATATGCCTGTATTTGATGAAATCATACATTCGTTCAAGGCAACGAACCCGTACGTGGAGACGTAGCAGGATAGGATTACAAATAACGTATACACGTTTAAGTTGACAGACCATGAGTTGTGAGTCTAGGTTAACGATCATACGAGAGACACCTAGGGAGGAGGCTTCGGTCAAAAGTCCGATGACAGCGTGATATTATTCCATGTTGTTATTCGTTGATACTATGCAAATACCTCCTGAACTCACCAACTCATCAGACTAGTAAATGACCCAGGCTGCAGAAGCAACGTTCTGGGTGTGTCGACTAGCGCCATCTGCAAATTCGACAAACATAGGAAAGGAAGATGTCATCTTCACATGAAAACACAAGACACAGTATGAGTGGCAAAAGTAAAACTCGAGCACACAAAAGAAACAAACACACCAAACCAAAATACAATAATGTACGAAGAACACATGCTAGGTGGTCTAGGCATAGTACTTTTTAAGGTAAAGCTCGTTTCGGGGCTCACCCATTGAGATTCCATCGTAATTGACTAACTCGTAGGCACCTCTGTGAAAAAAATGTTTTACTATGTAAGGGCCATGCCATAGAGGTTCTAACTTACCTATCCCTAACTTTCATGAGCCTGGTCATAGATGAGGACTAGGTCTCCTTCTGCAAAAGTCTGAGGATGAACGGATTTTTCGTATTGATTTTTTATCTGTTTTTTATGTGCCTCGTTAACGAGAGTGGCATCATGACATGTTTCATCCAGCCTGGTCAGATGTAAGAAACGGTCTTCTTCGACAGAAGTATGGGGTAGGAGTTCTACTTTAAGTTTCAGATATGGAATCTCGCACTTAGTTGGTAAAACAACTTCGATGCTATACACTAATTGGAAAGGAGTGAACCCAGTTGTGGTTTTTACGGAAGTACGGTAAGCCCAGAGGGCGGAGAAAAGTTGTAGATGCTAGGATGTCTTGTTTTCCCCCACCATACGTTGAATCATGGTTTTAAGGACCTTGTTGATGGATTCAACTTGTTCGTTGGCCCGAGGGCAGTATGGGGATGAGTTTTCATGGCAAAAACCCAACTTGGCATGCAACTCACTCATCATCTGGTTCTTAAAGTGAGAACCGTGATCAGTAACAATGGTGCGTGGTACACCAAAATGAGTGATGATGTGGTTAAAAATGAAAAGAGTTGTTGGAAGACCATCATTCAGAAAGGTAGGCATAGCCTAAGTCCATTTTGTAAAGTAATCGACGATGACAATTATATAACCGTGCCCCCCGGTTGAGGTAGGCTTACACTGCATGAAATCGATACCCCATTTTGCAAAGGGGCCGATGGCGATAATGGGGTGCAGCGGAGTAGGGTGGGTTCATGCCTTTTTGTTAAAAACTTGGCAGGGTGGGTATTTTTTGACTGCCTTAATGCAATCTTTGAAGATCGAGGGCCAAAAGTAGCCGGCAATTAAAATTTGTTGGGCTGTGGCCATCCCAGAAAGATGATCACCATAGGCTACAAGGTGACAGTCATTCAAAACGTGTTCAGCCTCTTCATGAGTTAATCATCGTCGAAGGATAGTATCAATACCATGGCGATACAAAGTGTCGTCGACGATAAGGTAACGACGAGAATGGTGACAGATACGTCGACACTCTTCATGAGAAATATCAGGCTGAAAACGTTGGGTTTGGAGATAAAGGAGGATATCTCCATACCAAGGATCAGATGTGCTGATGAGGAACAGAGTTTCATCAGGGAGAGAATCTTTGGGCTCAATATCTTCATCAGCATGGGGAAGATCGCAGATAAGCTCCGCAAACACCAAGGATGTTTTGGCTTTGGACTTCGCAAATTCAAGATCGAATTCATGAAGGATGATGATCCATTTGGAGTATTTTCCCCCAAGCACTTGACGTGTCAAGATATGATACATGGGGTTTGAGTCCGCAATAACAGTGGTAGTGCTTAGCAGGATGTAGTGGTGAAATCTCTGGACAACGATGACGGCTGCCAGAGCTAGTTTCTCTACATGTGAATATTGGAGTTCGGGTCCAGATAGACTCTTTCTCATGTAATATATGACATGTTCTTCATTGTTGGTGTCCTCCTGAACTAACACCATCGCAATAGTGGAAGTAGAGGCAGCTAAGTAAAGGATGTAGTCCTTTGTATAATCCAGAGGATGCAACAAAGGTGTGTGGGTCAAGGCATGCTTGACAACATCAAACGATCATTGAGTAGTGTCATCCCAAATGAAAGGGGAATTTTTATGCAACAATCGCATGAATCCTTTAGTTATCATAGCGTAGTTACAATTGAAATGGTGAAGGAAGTTTTATTTCCCTTGCAAACTTTGGATTTGGGTGAAATTAGTAGGCGGGGGTAAAGCCAGAATAGCCTTAATATTTGAGGGATCCACCCGAATCTCATCCTTAGAGGCAATGAAACCGAGGAGTCGACCGGATTCGACAGCAAAAATGCACTTATGTGGGTTCAAACGGATACGGTAAAACCGACATCGAAGAAAAATGGCCCGTAGGTGATCAATATGATCTGATTGATTGGATGAGTGGGCAGGTAAGTCGTCGAGGTCAGGTTCCGTAATATGCTTGATATCGTGGAAAGAGTATGACATGGCTCGCTGGAAAGTAGCACCAACATATTTTAGACCAAATGGTAGCTTCTGATAGGCGAAAGTTCCCCATGGGAAGATAAAGGTTGTTTTATGTTGACCAACGGGTAAAATTTCAATCTGGTTATACCCTGAGAAACCATCCATGAAAGAGAAAATTAAGCTACCAGCACAATTATCAATGATCTAGTCGATGAAGGCCATAGGGTAGTTGTCCTTTGGTCAAGCCTTATTGAGATATTGATAGTCAACGTAGACGCAAATGGTCCCTTGTTTTTTGGCAATTGGAACAAGGTTGGAAACCCATTCCGTCAGGGGGACATGATAGATAAAGCCAGATTTCAAAAGTTTCTCAACTTCTGCCTTTATAGCCTCATTTTTCTTGGGATGAACCGGGTGAAGTTTCTGTCGAACAGGATTCGTACCTGGGTACGTCTTGATTTCATGCACAACGATCAAGGGGTCGATCCCTAGCATTTCCTCGTAGCTCCAAGCGAAGACATTGCGAAATTTTTTAAACAGGGCTATGTAAGAGACCACCTCCTCAAGAGTGCAATTAGGACCGAGGTTAATGTTTTCCACAATGCCTTATTTGATCGAAATATCAATACCGATCGTAGTAGAAATGTTACCTAGATTCCCCTCAGAAAGAGTATCTTGTGTGAGGATGGGAGATTGCGGAAAATTGGTAACGTTAGGAGGGAAGACCGAGTGTATGTCTTCTTGAATTTCTTCTAGAGGTGAAAGAAAAGAGGATCAATGATGGCTATCATCCCAAGGTACGTCATTAATGCTAAGCATTTCCATTATAGATTTGTCGGAAGGAAAAATTTGGGAAATGTAATCGATTGCAGACGATACGAAATTTAACCATGATGACATCAAGTAGGTATCGGGAACCAATAGATGTGGGTTGTCCGGAGAGGGAGAGGTAGATTGAATAGAAACATATGCAGCCTCGTCTGGGCTAAGTGACATGGTGTCACCTAGTACATCGAATTCCAAAGGACTAGGTACAATCCAAGGGTCAGATGATTCCAAAGATTGATAAGCCATAGTCAAAATCATATTGACGGTGGCAATATGATGTGTGGTGGGTGGAAGTGGTGTAGGGAAGGTACTCATGAGGCTAGAGTCTTTCAACAAGCCAACACCAACACTTTCATACATAATTTTGTGGTCTCCTAGAAAAGGAATGTTGTTGGTAGCAGAAGCGCGAGCATCGGGTGTACACAAATCTAGTTGGTCGATAGTGACAATTTTGCCTTGATGAGGGAATTGTACACATCGAAACACTGACGAGGCGATGACAGTCATAGCATAGAACCAACTTCTTCTGAATAACAGGTTGTAATCGAGGGGGGCATTGACCACCTCGACATCAACGGTAATGGTTTTGCCACCCAACTAAATGGCTAAGGACTGTAAAAGTCCGTGAGGATGAAAACCTCGCCCATCGAAAGAGCATAAAATCGTAGGGGATTTGTTAAGGGCAGGTGATTTCAAGCCTTTCCAACAAGCCAAAGACATGACATAAGTAGAGTCTCCCTCATCCAAGATAGTTCGATGGATTTGTTGATTGTGAACAACAACATCGATTTGAAAATCTAGTTGGTGAGAGAGTCGAGACTTATAATCATCTAGATTAAATGTGATATTATTAGATGACTCAGGATCAAAAGTGCCAATGGTAGCCAAGAGCGTTCTACGTTGACTGGGACAGTGTTGTAGAACTTCCAAAGCAGACATAGCACACAGTGCTTCAACCAAATCTTCAACGATGTTGTAGTTTTGGGCAGCCCGTGAACTAGGATTGAAGGTAGATTTCCAAATAGTTCTCTTAGGAGGGCGTAAGATGGAGTCAAATGGAGGCTTCTTGATCTGGAGTGATCCGGACAGAGGACTAGCAGACGAAGGACTAACGGAGGATGGTGATGGGTCCGGTAAAGAACCGTTAGTGGCCTTCGGCTTATCAGGTTTAACTGGTGTGTTGTATGTCATAGTGCGAGTGGTCAAATCAATCCCATTAAACATGTAAATATGGGCACTTATCGAGTCCTCATCATGGGATTGGTTGGAACTGCCCCCAAGAGTGGGGCTTTGAGCAACCATGGATTGCTGCTGTGGAAAAGGCTGAGTAAGCACGGCGGGTTGTGAATTTCCTTTAAAAAGTTTCACCACTTTATCGTGATGTGAACAATCTTGGGTGTAGTGATCGTCACCACAAATGAGACATGGGAATTTTGGTTTCCACTGTGGTTTCTTTTCGGCAGCAGGGGTTTGAGTTTGATTTTTTGGTTGTTCATTGTTATTGTTTTTCTTCGATTAATTTCTCATCTTCTTCTTATCTCCGGATTGTTGTGAAGGGGCAGATTGGACTGCATTCACCTCAGAGATCTAAGTTTGAGGGGAGGTAGAAGAGGGTGTGGTCAAACTGGGAGAAGATGTCGAAGCAGACCGCTGGGATGTTCTAGTCGACAGGGATGTAGATTGGGTTTTGATGGAGCCAATGACTCCATCCGCTTGTGAAGTAGATGACAGTTTGGATGGATGAGTAGTGGTACGAGTATCATTGGGTATCAACTCGTACAAAGTGCCATATTGTGAATAAACCAAATCTAGGTACTGGACACGAGCAATGGCCTCTTCCTCGGTAACTACGCCACCCATGGAAACATCACAAGCAATCAGGGGTAACAGTGATTTGGTTAACCATTCTGCCAATAATTGGTCAGGAATGATTGCTTTGAACAACTTTCATCGTTGTCTCCATTCATGAATATGATCGGAGATGTGCACGGAGTTCATTTGACGAAGGGAGGTCAAAAGTTTGGTACCTGTCTCGTAACAAATGGCTAGTTGGAAGTGCGTGAGAAAAGACATGGCAAGGGAGTTGAAATCTTGAAAAGAACCACGTGGTAGTTCGATATACCACTTGGCTTCCGAGCCTGTAAGTGTTCTCTGGAAGAGACACAAATGTACAGAATGATCCATTAAGGAGTTGGATGAACACCATAAATGGAAGGTCATGACATGGTTGTTTGGATCTTCTCCAGATTTGTCGTCAAATTTAGGGATATCAGAAAGCAATTTAGCTGGGATCATTGGCCAGTAAGGAAAATGCAGTATAGGATCATTGGTTAACCAGGATAAGTCTAGGAGATCCAGAGTTATGAGGAATGGTAGTTGACAGTTAACTTGAGGGTGATACTGGTGTGGCATAGGGACACCAGTAGGACCATAGACTGGGTTAGATGCATAATTGTATCCAGTAGGTCCTCCAGCATATGGTTGTTGCTGACCAGTATAACCAAGGTTAGGTTGAGGAAAATTTGCATAAGGAGAATAACCCGGTGGGTTCTAAGCATGATAAGCCGGATAATTTACTTGCCAAGGGGGAGGATAAACAATTTTCCCTTGGGGAGGGTAAGAAGTTGACCCAGGAGGCAGATACACATTAGGCTCATGGGGAGGATAAACATTTGACCCTTGGGGAGGATAAGGTTGTGGTCCTTGAGGACTCCAGGTGGTGGTTGGGATGCCCGAATAAGGTTGTCCAAAGGATAGTCCGGAAGGAACAGGATTTGATACTCCTCCTTGTGGGTTATGATATGAGTGCCCCCCAACATGGGGTTCGGTAAATGTGCCCCCTGAAGGTACGCGCTAGGGTTGTGAAGGGTTTCCGGCAAACGTAAGTTGTTCCCCTTCCAGCGAAGGATTAACGACTGGGATGTGACTTGAAAAAAGAGGTTGCCCCCCAGGAAAAACTTGAAAAGGGGGTTGTCCCTCAAGAGGGGTAGGCTCGCCATGGGATGGTGGTCCTCTAGGAGGGACAGGTCTGCTAGATAGTGGTTTCCCTCCAGTTGGTTGTGTTTGGTTGGCAGGGGTCTGCATTCTCTGGCGCCAAGATGTCCCATCAAAATTGGGTGGGACATCCGAAGCTGTAGGGTTAAAGTTTGTAAAAATGGGAGTAGGTATCGAAGTGCCTTGGGTGAGAGTAGGGGTGACGAGTCCAGTGTTAGGGTGGACTTGTGCTGATGTAAAAGTAGAGTTAATAACATGATCGATGGGATGATTGATAGTTTGATCGGATGGTCCTGTTTCATCAGTAGGAGGGTCATGAGGATTAAAGGATTGTCGAATAGACTCGAAATGCTCATAGATATCGCGTCCTGATGAAGTCCTCCATATAGAACCAACAAGTGTGGGATTTTTGTTTATTGTAGTGGCAAGACGAACAAGTGTCTTATAGTCATCACCAAGGATTGTCTCTGTAGATCCCATATATGTTTCGATAACACCTCTCTCGGGTAATCGTGGTACCTCTTCGTCTATGACGTTACCAAAGGAGTCCAAACGAAGCAATAGTGGTTCGAGAGGGGTTTCCGACATAGGTGTAGAGTGAAGGGTGGGATTCTTGGTCGTAACCAAAGAACTTTCTGGATTGTCTAACAGAGGAGCAACAACACTCTCAACATTAGATTGATTTTTTACCTCTCCATGGTAGTTGTCTTCCAGAGAATTAGGACATAAGGGTTGGTAGCCTTCTAGAGGCAATCCTTGCATCCTACGTGAGTGGCGAAGACCTTTATCATCTACAGGCTCAATTTTGGAGAAAAACAACACACGCTAAAAACTTAGCACCAACTAACGAAAATAAACATCATTCACTAAAAATCTAGGAATCAATACCAAGAAAACAAAATCTTCTCTTGATGACGATACTAGTTGGTGATGAAATCCAACGTCGCATGATCAAGTTGAGAAGGGGCTAGGAAATGGTGGAACAGTTACGATGGCGACCTTCTTAACGGACTTACGCCTTGGTGAAATCTTCCACACAGTAATTGTGGATTTACCCTCCAAGGAGCCCGAGTGAGTTTGACCACCGTCTGTTCCAGGTACAGTGAAGACTTCCCTTCACTGTCACCTCGTGTAAGTACCTAAATATTATGGCAACTAAAGACACCAACTCGCAGTCAGCCCCTGGGTGGGTACAGTCGACAGTCGAGTCCGAATGTATGGGCAGGATAACAAGTCTGAAATCAACTCGAGAGGCTCCCACACATAATCGTGGGTATACCTTCAAGCGACCCCCAATATATGATCTAACTACTACAATCAGTCAAACCACGAAGGGATAATCTCCATAGCTCTCCCGAATGTGACCTCGTGCATAACCCCTGTGTGAGAGGGGGATCCCAGAAAGCCTATACGAAGATTGGATTTTCTCTCCCTATCTCAAGATGCTATTGTTTGTTTTGAATACTTTGGAGAGTGGTACTCACTACCTAATCCAAAGCACTAACCCTAGTCTAATGTTGGTGGAAGATTCTAAAAACTGAAATGTTCTAGATTGATTTTAATTAGCGTTCATTTTATAGCTATTCTTTAAGTCAGAGATGTATGAGAGTGAAACGGATGATGTTAAGACCCAAGTCCCAAAAATGCATAAGCAATGATGAATAATCTTTTATGTTCGATGAATATCTATTTAAGGGAAGGAGGGGATTGCTCCTTTTACTATCAAACACTATTATGCAACATCCTCATACAGTTGTTCTTCAATCGACTCTAATGCAAAGCTAAAAATTTTCAGAAAGCCTTTCGAATATGCAAACCAATCACTAAGATGTATATTTGTTGTTTGTATGCGAATGATGATTAATTCAATGCAAAAATTCTACTACTAATTAACCTTTTAGATCAAGGAAATTCAGACAAGCAAAAGCAGATTTCGCACAAACAACACACCCTCTTGCTATGATTAACAAGAAGCAAAAAGAAAACAAAAGATAACAAAGAAAATCAAAAAATCCCACACAAAAGAAATATGCTAAGAAAAATGACCTCAAAGAACCAAATGAGATGATTCACAGATTTATGATGTTCTTCACCAGAGTTTTCACTCAGTCAGATAAGAGAGAAGAATGCAGTGGATTGATTCCAAGTTCTCAACAGAAGAAAAACTCAAAATAAGGAAGAAGGTCAAAAAATCTGAACAACAAAGTGCTTATTTCTCAAAAAGCAAAGTTTCAAAGGTCAATAGGAAGATGTACTGAAGTACAAAGGAGTTGAGCAAGGGTACAAGCAGAGATTGGATTTCAGAAAATACAACCCTAGAAGGTTTTTTGCAAAGAAAAAGGTAGCACTCTGGTGTAAGGTGCACCAGAGTGTTATAACGCTTTGTGCAAAGACAATAGGAAGTGCCAACACTCTGATAACATAGGCAGGGGAGCGTTGGTGTCTTAAAACCCAGAAAAAAGTCCAAAAAGGACAAAACTCAATCAAACTTTGTCAATCACAATGGATGTGATGGAATAAGGATCCAATCAGCATATTCAATCAAACATACGGGATGAAAAAGTCTAAAAAAAAAACCGAAGGGTAAGACAAGGTCTGTGAGGAAAACCAAAACTAAAAGCTTCGATACTCCCCAGTGGAGTCGCCAATTTCTGTTGAAGAGAAATCCCCCTGCGGACAAGTGGATTCTTTCAAGGTCCCTAGACTCCTAAGACCAAGACATAAAAGTGCTTAACGTGGACACTGACATCCTTTTTAGATCTAGATAAGCTAATGTGTGAGAAGGAAGGAGAAAAGAAGTACCTTTTTAATGACATTTGTCCCTTTCAATCTTAAACTCCTCGATAAGCCCTGTAGACAAACAAAGATACAACCAACTTCCTACTCTACTGGAATTAGCTCAAAATAGATATATCTACTAGAGACAAGTTCATGTGAGATCAAACACAAACTTGAAAGAAACATGCCAAGCATGTTGTATTTATGAGAAAAACAATGAAGAATACTTACAACCATAGATGTGAGTGCAACAACTTCATCAAGCTCTCCTTGTCCAAACCCTTGCTTAAAGAATCCACACACGGAATGTTGATGTTCCAAATGACATCTCCCTCATGAGATCATAAGTTAGATGCTTCACAATACTTTCCATCCCCTTTCACCATGAGAAGGCTCCCTTAAATAGCCTTGGAGAGGCCCAACCACTTGAGAGATCTTTGGGATAAGTTGAGGATTCTTCTCCTTCAGTTGAGGATCTTCCCTAAGATCATGCCTTGACCATCTATTCGAATCTAACCACTTTCAGGAATTGAGGGATTCTTCCCTGATTTGCCTCAACAAACCCAAAATTTGCTCAGAAAAGGAAGCGCTCCCCCAAAAGGGGCACCAGAGCACTATAGCGCTCCCCTAAAAGGGTGCACAGAGTGCTAGCGCTCACTGTCAGTGTATAGGGGAGCGCTCCTCTCCAAAAATGTCTTTTGAGCGGATTTTCCAGTGGCAAAAGGTTTATAAACTTTGTTAACTCATTCCTCTTCTTCCAAATCAGTTGTTTGAGGTGTTTCAAGTTTCCTTCCGATGTATTTATAGGAACGACATAGACAGTATGGCAATATTCTTTTTCTGACACTTGCGACACTTGTGACCAAAATGTGACACCTGTAGTATTGATAACAACGACACTGGGTCATTGTCGTAATGAGTAATTTTGATGTGTAACAGTGTCACACTTCTATGCATAGTTTCTCCACTCTTACTTGGTGTACATTGATTGCTTGCAGCTTCAATGCTATCTTGATCTTCAACATCATCTTGTTGATCTTCAATTTCTTATGCTTTTTCACTTTGAATTCCTTCTTTAGAAAGTTTTCATACATCTTTATCATCTTCTTTTTGAACATCGTCTGCATACTCATGAAATATAACATCTCTAATTGCAAAACCTTTATGAGTAATGGGATCATACATTTTGTAAGATTTATGGTCAACACAATAGCCAATGAAGACACATTTGATCGACTTTGCATCAAGTTTCCTTCTATGTTCCTTTGGAATGTGGGAAAATTCTTTACTCCCCAAAATTCTCAAATGATTAACAATTGGTTTATAACAATAGGATGCTTCATAAGTAGTTTTATGCTCTAAAATTTTGGTTGGACTTCTATTTTTTAAACACATAGAAGGACTTAGCTCTTTATCCTAAAAAAATTTAGGAAGACTCTTACCTTTAATCATGCTTCGAGCAAATTCAACCAAGGTTCTATTTTTCCTCTCAGCCACTCTATTCCGCTGAGTATGTTAAACTATGCATTGTTTCTAAATCCCATTGTTGCTACAATATTTGATGAAATCTATTGATGTGTATTCTCCTCCTTGACATGATCTAAGGATATTGATGTGTTTTCCTATATTTTTTCAACCATGTTTTAAAACTCTTTGAAGTATTCAAACACTTCACTTTTCTTTCTTATGAAATAAAGCCATGTAAATCTTGTTCTATCATCAATGACAATAAGAAACTAAGAAGCTCCCCCAAGTGATATAGTTTGCATTCACCCACACATATTGATATGAATTAATTCAAGAATCACCCTTTTCCTTTTATCTATACTTATAGGAATCACATTCCTATGTTGTTTTCCCAGTGTACAACCATCACATTCAGTATATTCATTCTTAAAAATTGGAAGACCCTCCACCATCTCTTTCTTTTGAAGTAAAACTTGGTCTTTAAAATTTAGATGACCATACCTTAAGTGCCATAGTTCTTGATCCTTAACAATAACATTAAGTTTGTAAAGGAATTCCCCTCTGATTCCTTATACTATAACTTTGTAGTGATCATGTAGGTCCTTCACAAGACAACTCAACTTCACAAATTCAACTTTTAAGCCTTGATCCGTAATTGTTGAAACTGAGATTAATTTGTTCTTAATCCCTAATACATACATTACATTATTGATTTGTTTCACATGACTACTTGGAAAAGTTACTCATACATTACCATAACCTTTTATTTCATGACATCTATTATCACCTAGATAGATTTTAGCAACAATAGTTTTCTCATGATAAGTTTCAAACCAATCTTTGTGATATCTGATATGAATATAAGCACATGAATTTATGAACCATGCATTATAATCCTTTGTTTCTAATGATAAAACTACATTTAAAATAAATAACTTGAGATTGTTGAAATCATCACTTAGTGTTTCTTTCTATCAACAAAATTGCTTGCATGTCTTCTCTATTTGGATTGTTGAAACTTCTTTTTCCTACAATCCTTAGCATTATGTCTTAGCTTACCACAATAGTAAAATGAGTCATTCTTCCTCACACTTGTATCTATGCTTGGTGATGCCCTTCCTTGATGTAATTTTACATTAGACTTTCCTCCAACATTCTTTTCCTATGGGTTTCCTTTGTATGGATTTTGGGCTTTGGCCATCAACACCAAATCGGAACTCTAAAACATGTTGTTAAGATTATTCCTTCGTTGCTACTCTTGCAATATGATACTTGTCAAATTGTCAGATGAAGGTGCTTTCTTTCTTGTTTCTTGCAATATGATACTTGTCAAATTGTCAAATGAAGGTGCTTTCTTTCTTGTTGCAAGACTGGTGATATTTATGACATACCACTTACTTTTTTAAAACAATATTAAATTTTTATTGGTTGTCTCATACTAACCTTTATGTACCTCCCATGTTTCTTGGGACATTTTGCACTCCCTTATGTGGAGAATAATGTTTTCTTTTACAAACATTCTTAAGAGAACCTTTGCATTGACCAAGTATTGAACCCTTCCATTAAGACAGACAACTTTCCAAAGCCCGAAGCCATTACAACATATTCATTATGAACTTTATTCATGTCATTAAGAAAACTGAACCAAGGTGGAGAGGATAACAATCATTCCTCGCAACCATCTAAACTACACCCAATTGACATGGTCGAGGTTTACTTTGATAGTAACTTAACATATTAATATTATTAATATTAATAGTAACATATTAATTATACTATGACAAAGACTTGCAAGCCAGTATGAGGGAGATAAACTTTCTGCATACGTACTTTACTTGAGAGCATGATACATAGAACGAGAAGGGCCTGTCGAAAAGACGATGAAGTCAAAGATGGAGGAGGAGTGCGTAAGAATCATAATCGCACTTAGGAACTCATTTTCTCATGCCGGACAAGATTTGTCAGCAAAAGTTAAAGTTAGAATCTGAAAAAAAATCAATGAATAACAAAATCAACGCGCAAGTGGAAGATGGATGGATCACCCGATTCGAAAAAATTATAAAAATATATATTAAAAAAGTTAACATAAACATAATTTAAAAAACAAAAAAATTGGCGGTGGAAAAGACTGAATGATAGGCAAGAATAAGGGTGGAAAAGACTGAATAATTGGGTTGCAAAGAATGACGTCAACACGGACGGAATGGGAAAAGACTGAAGTAGTCGACGGCGGCGAGGCGGCAGTGGAGAAGAGACTACGATTATTTATTTATTTAAAGAGACGACGATTATGTTTGAATGGACCAAAATCAACGAATAATAAAACAACGTGGAAGTGGAAGATGGGTGGATGACGAGAGTGGTGACGACAATTTGTCGATTAGCCTTTGTTTGGATTATATGAATTCAAATTTTTGGCTTTTTAATGCTTTGTCCCTTTAATATGCTTTCATATATAGAAATAACTTTATGTCTTATCTCTAAAGCTTTTTTTAAACAAGTGACCTCATTTAACCAATGGTTCTTGAAACCATCTCCAACTCCAACTTCTAAAGAGTGAATTCAAATTATGCATGCATGGATGATATCTTCACCGAATGGGGAGATTATATAGAGGATTTTGAAGGCTTCTTCAAGCACATTAATAGTTTTTCATGGCACTTCAAATTCATCATTGAGATAGAAATGGACAACCAAATTTAATTTTTGGATGTAATGTTTACTAATAAGATTAATGGAAGATTTAGGTATCATGTTTATAGGAGGAAGTTACACACAAAGATATACCTTCATGCATATTATCATCATCATCTATCTCAAAAATCAGGCATCATTCACAGCCTTGCCACAAGGGCCACAATAATCTCGTATGCAAAACACCCGAACTATGAACTAGATAACCTTAGTATGGTATTTTGAATGAATGGTTATAGTGATTGGAATATTAGCAAGGGAATCCACAAAGAAATGAACATGGGACACTTACATAGGAAGGTGGATATCCCAAAACTCATATTTTCATACATCAAAGGTACCACAAATCAAATTGGCAAAATACTAAAAAGTAGGAACATCATCATAGTCTTCACTCACATGAACACCATTATAATCTTGGTAGACTCAATGAAGGACTCATTATATCTTAGGAAATTAAAAGTTTCTATAAAATTCCATGTTCCTATGGCAAAGTCTATATTGGTGAAATTGGACAGTCACTACAGGTGCACTTAAAAGAACATGCAATAGATAATTCTAGAGATTGAACCTCCAGATCAACTCTCACATGGCACTCTCACAACATTAAATGAAGACCACAATTATACCCAAAAATATAACTATTGCAACAAAGTGGAAGTGCATACTTGGTTAAGCAAGATCAAGTTAGCATTCATGCTGCAAGACATGCACATTCAAACTAAAAGCATCTAGAGAATGGACTGAAAACATATGACAAATTTTGTTAGGAATGATCATTTTAATTCATGAATTGCTCGTTCCACCATACTTGAGTGTGTGGTACACCAAATGACTAGGTTGTTTATGTTGCTGCATTAGTCGTGGAAATTGACTCTAATGCATCTGTTGACATCAAGGGTCTACTATCTCAGCATAGAAACTACGAACATCATCTAATTATATATATATATATATATATATATATATATATATATATATATATATATATATAATGAATAACATAGAGATGATCAAGATACTAACCTCCTCCATGAATCTATCATGTCTAGTGGCCTCCATCGACCCATAACAAGTCTCCCCGTATCTTAAGCATCTGTGAGGTTTCATGAACTAGGACGAGAATGCCTGTTCTATCCATGTACCCTCTCCTAGATGAACTTTGCTATAGTGACTAAAGTCCCAACCCCTCCCCCAACATCACTTGAAGGTCGCTCTTGGTAGGATAATGTTATAAATGTGTTGTGTTGCACCAAGCTATAAGTTAAGGTGGATATCAATGTCTGGGTCTGGCTAATTCTTTTTGTTATGGGAGGATGTTAGGCAGGGGGGTTAGGCTTCCACCTAGGAGGACGAGGAGGAAATGGTCACTCCTATCATTTTCTCTATCCTCTATGGACCCACAACCCACCTTGTGGAATTCACCCATGTCAAAGTAGTTGACATGGTGATGTAAAATAAACTTTGCCCGTAATTTTCTAAGGAAATACAGAGGCACGTCCCTATTATTATAGGGAGTTTTGTCAAATACTATAAACCACATATCCATCCAATTGTCTAAAAAAGGTTGGAAGGTGAATCAATCCATACAAATGCATATATTTGTGACTAGTGACTATAATTCATTTTTTGGCTCAATAAATAATGTCATCAAGTCTTGTTTTCAAATGTTGATTTTTCTAACTTGGTTTTTATCTAGAATTGTTCTATAATATTCATACATTCTAGCCCTGTAATTAGAAATGTGAGTTAATTGCCCTTGGGAATTTGCAATGGAAGATACAATGTTGTCTAAGGAAGTGGCTAGTGACACCCATGAGGGCTTTCTAGTACTTTGTAAGTCTTGTATAAGGGTTCTAAGATATCTCAACCCTGCATCAGTTTCCATGTTTATGTTTACCGGTTGTGGGTTGGGGTTTGGTTTGTCTTCTTGTGGTGATGCTAGGTTTGGGTTCTCTCCAAGCTCCATATTAATTAAGTGTTTTACATTTAATAAGAGAAAATTAAATTTCTATTTATTTTTTATCATTTAAATAATTATGAAATAAATAAATAAAAATCAAATTCCATAAAAATACTTACTTGGAATCAATTGAAGACCACGTCAACAAAGTTTTGTAGTGATTTTCCAAGCTCTCCTCAATTTGTTCTCCCAATTTTTCTCAATATCTCTCAAAACATGCGGTACGATGTATTGGTGAAATGGACCGGCTACAGGAAATTAAAAAAAATGCCCCATAGGAATGCACGTGCATTCCTAATGAGGCCAAACTAACACTGACTTTGTAACCTTTGTGGCGGTTCAGGGAATGCCAAAGCTAAAAAATCATAAACGTGTGTGCATTCTTGCGTGAACATGTTCTTGGGCACCCCATTGCCACTTTTAAGAGCATCATCTTAGTGTGAGAACCCTTATAATATCTTATTTATTGTACCTCTAATTTTACAATTTTTAGCATATTTATTTATTTTTTAATGTTTTCTCTCCTTTGACAAGTAATTTATTATTATGTAGAAGTAAACTTGATATGGTAAATATAATCTAATGTATATAATGATGGTATCTTTAGAACTAAATTCCATAATGAGTATGTGCAAGCTAATGATGGTCTCTCATGATGCGTTAGTGGCAATACAAACATGGAAAAACAATAATATGTTAACTTTGAGGGATTATTCAAGGTACTTTTACATTGAATTTGAATATGGTGTAGAAATATGAAACATAGGAAATTGAATTAGCTTTCCGAATATACAACTTTTATTCATAGAAAATGTTAATAACTATGTGAAATTTGATTTTTTCTAACAGTGATATGTTATTTTTCTAGCAAAATATAGGGTATATGTCTTTGCTTGTCCAGGTGTTGAGTACCTTAACGATGGAATTTCATTCCAAAAACTTGTATAATTATTACACTAAATAAGTCTCTCTCTCTCTCTCTCTCTCTCTCTCTCTCTCT
>ML776670.1:3135970-3149174 GCA_009831015.1 Picea engelmannii | reverse complement strand
AGATCAATTTCCTGATCTTACGTCAACTAGGGAAGTTGATTTAGCCTTTGGTTTAAAAGATAAACAAGCAAGTAAATTGTTTACCCACATTTTCATAGTTATTTCCCAATTTTTCAATGTATTTGGTTTGTTTAATTTTTGAAATATATATTTACTAAGTCCTATACGAGGTTTATTAATTGACAATGTATTTTTTACTTGTTGTCCATGTTGCAGTTGAAACATCACAAGGATATGTGGTGTAGTGGTCATAAATTTCATATCAAAATGTTACATGATAAGATGAAAACTTCAGATTGTGGGATAACTACAGTGTTTAAGGTCACCAACATTTCCTCTAGAAGTGACATAAATCCGGAAGAAACTGAGAATAGGTACTATGGGAATTTGGAGGATATAATTGAGTGTGATTTTAATTCCTTTAAAATAGTTTTGTTTGAGGTGAAATGATACAGGCTACTGATGCACGAACATGATCTTGAAAGAACTGTTATTGAGCATGATAATGGATTTACCATGGTTTTGAACCAAGTACAGAGCCTTATGTTCTTCCAAGTCAATGTGAGCAAGTATTTTACTAAAAGGTACCTGGTAAAGCTGATTGGTCATACATTGTTAGATATGATCCAAGAGGAAGACCAATAAAGTATAATCATGTAGCCGAGGATGAAGATAATAACGAGGAAGAATATCATGATTATGTAGATCAGGAACAGGTGGTTGTAGTCGATGTGTCAAACGAAGAAGTTGATCATCCAAATGTAGGAGACGAAGATCTCATTGACAATATCGATAACTATATTAGCGAAAATGATGTTGATGATGATGTTGATATGAATGAGCCTTTCACCAATATCGATTTTGAACCAGCTCCTGATACAAATGTTGAGTTGGATGAAGAAGAAGATGACTGGTATTTAATTGTTGAAAAGAAGAGGTATGTGTTTATATCTTTTATATGATCTTTATAATTTTTTTTATTTTGTATAATAGAGTATATGATACATGTTATTTATAATTTAAAATTAGGTACTATGGGGAAATTGAGAGTGATGTGAGGGGGGGCATAATTAGAGCTTCCACCTTCACGTGGTTGCCCCTGTTTAGTAGAGAATGAACTATTCTCGAAACCAAGAGGAGATCTGTGTGACTGTGCCTAATCATACCAACGATGTAGGTATGCTATCCTAGGGATTTACTTTTTTATGTTTATATTTTGTATAAGACAATGAATGACAACTACAATTTAAATTTTTGTCGTTTTTCAATAAAATATGATTAATCCCAATCTTCTGTCAAAGCAACACGCTGTTGCAAAACCTATCCAGAACAAGGCATTAATTCAACAATATAATCCATTGTTCTGGTAATGGCCGATGTGGATGCCAGGTTCTTAGGTTTCATTGAAAAATATAAAAAAGCACCATTTATGAGCATTTTCAATGCAAATCCGTCGAAATTGCAGAAATCAGATTTAGCAATTTCGAAAATAACTCATACCAACGATGTAGGTATGTCATCCCAGGGATTTCATGTGACAAAAAAATATCTGTAAGAATTATGTCTAAAATTGTCCGTTATGCCTCTCCTTTATGCGGGATTTCCATCCAAATTTGAAACAATATCTACATTGAAAATTGTTGGTTTTTCTTTGCGTTGAAACAATATGCCTCTCATTTTTTCTATATTCAACTATACTTCTTTTGACTTGAATTTGCAGTTTTGAATTTGTGTTATTCAAATATTTTATTGGTTTTTTACTGAAGACTTATAACGAGATGTTACTCGTCTTCTGATAAGGATCCTTTCTTGATTCTAAGCTTCAAGTAGTTCTTCCACCTCTCTGCATAGGATTTCAGATCTTTGTCCAGGGCTCTATTCATTCTCTGCGATACAAGATTCCATTCTCATGGCCAGTATCGCTTAGCATAGGCATGTAACTGATAATCTTCTTCAAATTGCCACCTCTTCCACTCCTTCATCTGTCCATTTCACGAGCTTCTTCATCCTAATCAAATAAAATTATTGTGCAGAAGATGACATGGATAGGCTGTTTGTATGCCTTGACATTATGGGAGGGTTTCCAGACTCAAACATCACTCATCTAGTTCAATAGTAATATTGATTTTCCTTGATGATATGTAGCTTGATTTTTCATATGGATCTTCATTCTCATATGTAATCTAGTTCAACAATAACATGATGGGCAACAATAACCTATGAATGGGGCCAATCTTGAAATTCTTTCAAAATGTTTCTATATGTACTGAAATTTGACATGGATAGATTTTTCACATACCTTAATGATATGGAAGGGTTTCTAGACTCAAATATACTGTACTAGATGCAGGAAAATGTTTACTGTCAATGAATTTTAAAAGGAACAACAAACAAACATTGTACTAGGACTAGACACGGGAAACAATGACCTGTGAATGGGGCCAACGTTGAAATTTTTTCAAACTGTTTCTGTATGCACTGAAATTTGACATGGATAGACTATTCACACGACTTAACGATATGGGAGGGTTTCTGGGCTCAAATTTGACTCACACACCCACTTTCTTCCATAAAAAATTCATCATGTAAACCATAAAACCTAATTTTCTTTCAAAGTACACCAATTGGTTGACGCAAGTTTTAAGTTTTCCTCAATCTTTCTTCATTTTTCTTTCAGCTTATACATTGTATAGGGTGAAATCATGAAGATGGGTTACACTTTTTCTTGTTTTATGAGAAAAAAAACTGTATTTTCACAAGTTCTTCAACTTCCGGCATACAAAAGTATTTTTTTTATTTAGAATTTCACTTTACAGTAAAAACAAAACTTGTGAAGAATTGTGTTAGCTTTCCAATGAATATTTTTCTATTTTTTTTTATCATGATTTGATATGTCAATTTTATAATTGTTTAACAATATGTTCCTTAAACATGAAAGGAATGATAATGAGTTACTTATTTCTACAACAATGTATCTATTATTAAACTTATGTTTTTAAGAAATGAAATATACTGCAACAATCTACAGAGACTCTATTTTATTATGACTATAATTTTGAATCTAATAGATGAATATTATAATTTCTAGAATTTTTTGAAGTTGACCAAGCTGAAAACATTGTAGATTTTAAACACATGTTTTTCTACACGTTGTATCTATCTTAATTTTTACTTAAAACTAAAATTTAAATATACCCTTTTGAAAAGAACAGTTTAAGGATTATGAATATATATTTTTTCCAAAATTTTCACTATATATTTTTAGAGATACCGATATTTCATTTCACCGAATCATAATGTCTGCTGAAAATATTATGTAGTGATTTTTTTTTAAAATTAAATACAATTAGATAAAAATAAAGAAAATGAAAACAAATTCTAGGAATTGAAAGTAGATTCAATTTTGGAAATGCTGGTGTCATTTTCAAAACCAAATTCTTAGTATTTTCAGGAGTCCGCAACCTCCGAAGTTCAAGTAAGCTTGGGGCAATTCTCTGGTTTTTGTTTTCAGTCCCAATTTCATGTTTTCGACCAAAATAAACTTTCGGCCGAAAAACTAATATTTCGGCCGAAAGACTAAAATCTAACAGAAACCATCAAAACTGAATGGTTTCCAAGGTTTTCGGCTGAAAAAAACTTCTTTCGACTGAAAGGCTGTTGAGCGAATTCTGTCGGTCGGAAAAAATGAAAAGACACGTCGTATCGTTTCAGTTCGTGCCAAATTGTATAAATAGGCTTTCGGTCGAACACATTTAACACAATTCATCGGATGGACAGACAGATATAAGCTCGGGGATAGGGATTTCAAATCATTTCTATTACTGATTGCAGCTGTATTCTTTTCTTTCTTTATTTCTTCCCTCTATTACATAGGCTTAATTGGAGGATCGATATCGATACATGGTGGTTTTCTAGAGCACTTAAACAAAGTTTCAAATCATCTTTTTGGTTTTTGTTGAATAAGGTAATTGATGTTTGTTCAAGTTTTTATTAGAATAACAATTTATATGTTGAAAGATAAATGTTGAGCATTTTTCCAAGGTGAAGTCTTTGTTGAACATATCTTTTACATATAACTATAAAAGTCATGGGAAACAAAATTTTGCGCAAGAGAAAATATGATCGCACTCGAGATGATACTCGCCAAATCGAACAAACTTGGAAAGAGCTTTATCGGAGAAAGAAACAAGAATGTGCAAATATTGAAGAAGTAAACGATGATAATGTCAATGGAGATTTTTAACAAGAAGAAGTTCAACCAGGTATGCATGCACATATGATGACCGAGAACACGACACACATTGGGACTATTCAGAAATTACAGAATTCAAAGTATAGAATTCAAATTTAAAATATTGTAAATATAATATAATTGATTGTAATTACAATTTGATGTTTTTCAAAAAACATAAATAGATCTGTCTCATAATGTCGAAGAAGACATTGAAACCGAAATTGAAGCATAAGACATTGAAACCGAAATTGAAGCAGACGACGAATCACCTATAGGTATGTACATAAATTTAGATTAATACAAGATGAACACTCAAGTATATATAACTTAGTGAATTTGTGTTTGGTTTTTTTTTTTTAATATAAACTTTAAATTGAAATATCAAGGAGAATCTATCAACATTGATGATGAAATATTAGAAAATGTTGATACTGACAAATTTGGGAAGAAAAAATCTAAGCATTATATAAGATATCGAACTAAGAATATGTATAATAATTTTTTCAGAGATGAATCAATAACAGTACAAGCTCAACTTTTACTTTGTTTATTGAAGTCAAGAAAGTTAAAAGAAGCTACATCATTATTGGGTATTCAAAAGTGGACAAAGGATACAAAGGTGCAACAAAATGTCTTTAGCAATATAACTAGTGTATTAAAAGCTTTTGGAAAATCTCGAAAAGAAGATGTCTGTGTTGCACATAAAACGTTACAAAAAACAATTGTTTCAGGGAGCAATATAAAACATCGTTTGACACGACACATGGCAAAAACGATGGGAACATCAAGAAAAACATTGCACAAACATAGAAAATTTTGTTTCCAAATAGATGTAAATGATGAATTGGCTTGTTGGACAATGATTTCTAGACAACCCTACAAAGATAGACTTGCAAAAAACGTTAAAGAATTGGCCCGTAATTGTTGGTTGGAAGAATCTCGTGTTTCACCACATACAAGGGATGTGTTGCGATGAAGAATAGCATGAAATAAATATGAATAACATCCAAAACATATATTTCCAATGACACAAATAGAGTTGTTTAATAAGTTCAAAGAAGAGCACAAAGAAGTTAAAATTTCCATCGATACATTTGTGCAACAAAAAACATGGTTTGTTAGACCCATCATTGTCCATGACACGTGTTGTTTTCATTATCATGTGGAGTTTGAGTTGTATTACGACACATTTTTGGATTTTGGTAAAAAATTATGGCTAGGTTCACCTCCTCCTTCCACATTCCGTGTTTTTATATCTGAAATTCTATGTGAAAGAGAAGATGATGATTTATTTTACAAAAAAAATGTGTTGGTGGAAAGAAATGTGATCGTTCTGGAAATCTAAGTTTGTTTCATTCAAAGTATCATATTGATATGAACGATCAATCATTTTCTAATATAAGAGTCAATTGGAAGAGATATGAATATATGAGCAGCATGGCTCCACATTCTTCAAATGTTATTTCCAAAAGGATTGATTTGAAGGTAGATAAAATCAGCGTGATAGAATTTTTGAAGAAGTTTGAGGAAACAATCTATAAATACATCAAGCATTCACATAGAGCTCGATGGAAAGATCTACAATTCAAACAATCCCATGAAGTGTTTCCACCAGGGACAATTTTGTCTGTAGTTGATTTTGTAGAGAATTACGCATTCGCTGCACAAAAAGAAATACATAGCGAATATTATCATTCTGATCAAGTCATGATATTTGTCCACATTCTATATAGACATGCTCAAGAGAGTCTTCCAAACATAGAAAGCACCAACGATAATCAACATGTTATTAAAGAATATCGCTTTTATATAAGTGATAATCGAGCACACGACACACATTATGTACAACATCGTTTTGATAAATTTTATGATTCATTGAAAGAACGCGAAATCAGATTCGATCGACATTGGATATGGTCTGATAGGTGTGCGGGCTAGTTCAAATCTGCATGATCATTCTATTGGTTATTTATTCTTCATAAAAAATTAAACATTACACATTGTTGGAATTTTTTTGAGACTGGTCATGGAAAAGGTGAGCACGACGGTGCAGGGGCATGTATAAAACGAGCACTTCGAAGGTATCAACTGAACCCTCATGCCGATCGATTTGAATCCAATGAACACGTTGTTTAATGGTGCAACATGGCACTAAGCCATGACTATAATCCTTCAAGGGATGTGTGCAGGTGTGTCTATATATAAATGTTACATGTATGTACAAAGGATATATAAATTTGAACATGTTCAAATTTATATTTAATCTTCAATCATTTTCTTGAGAGATTTCAAGTTAAGAAGTTCTTATCTTGTGCAGGTATTTTTGGTATGTTGGAATCGAAGATGTAAATAGATCAATATCATATGATTCCAGTACAATACCTAGGACAAGAAAAATACATTCAGTTAAAACAAAACATTTTCAAAATGGGTTTGCATTTGATAGACAAAATGACTCTTGTTTTTGTTCAGTTTGCATAGACGACACAGAATCCATATATATTTGCGAGAATGAAAATGTAGGATATGTTAAATCTTGGATACATACTGAACTTAGTGTAAAAGGGAAAATTCCACTTGCAAGCTCAGAGGTGATGGAATCAAATGAAACTATAGTTTCAGTTGATGGCCATAGAGTTTCTGATCTTGTTAGAGAAGGAAAAAATTTGATGTTTAAATTTTTTCAAATAACTTGTAGATACATACTTGTGTGATAATCTAACACGAATTATTTGTTGTCCAATATATCCAATTATTTGCAGGAGGTGTTTTTTCCATGGTTTCACCTATAGAAAACACTGAAAACATGAAATATTATTTGATGCGATGCACAGAACAAAAGATGAGGCTTTTAGAATATTTTGATGATGACGGTTTTATATATGAAAGAGGATCCATTGTATTGAAAGGATTTTTTTTCAAGAAACCCATCAAACCGATACTCATGTTCACTTTCAATACTACCAGTCAGATGTCACAAGTTATCAATATAGTCATTTGGTATGTGCAACACGCATAAAGTTAATAGAAGTTCAATAAATTAAAAAAAAAAGTTAGAAAATGGAAAATGTCCAAAGTCGATCATGAACGAATAATTGAAGATGGAATACCATTATGTTGTTTTTAAACAAACTTGGCACATGTGTACATTCCAGAATTTTTTATTTTTCATTGAAAGTACATTCCAGATTTTGATAACTTGTTTTGACTATCTTCAAACATATTTCCAATTATGATATTTATAAAAAGGGTACTATGTATAAAACATTCACTTGGGAACTGCACCCCAATTAGTACCTAAAAGTATATTGTTAATACTTACAACCTAATTAGTGTAGGATTTACAGAACTTCTAATTTGTATAGAAGTGACAGAACCATTTGGTAACTTATACCCCTATCGATACCCGAAAGTATGTCATTGTGGAATTTTACCCTAATTAGTATAGAAGTAAAAGACATGCTTGGGGAACACCTTAATTTACATATATAGGAGTGAGACAACAACTTAATGAATTTTCATCTTAGTTAGTGCTAAAATTATGTTCTTTGGATTGAAACAAGAATTAATATAATAACAAGGGAACCACTTGTGGTGCACCCTATTTGAATAAGAGTAAGAGAAGTACTTACAAATTATGACACCCCCATTAATACCCAAAAGTATGTTGGGTAATTCCACTCTAATTAGGATATGAATGAGGGAATCACTTGGAAATTTATGCCCAAGTATGCTATAACCTAAATTTGTATAAGAGTGAAAGAACTAAGAATCGCTTAGGGTGCACCCTAACTTTAATATAGGATAGAGGAGAACTTAATCTTTTAGGGACATGCATTTTATATAATACAAGTTCTTTTTTCAAGTCAAGAAGTGAGGTATCCTTAGGCGCAAGGGATGAAACTAATCCTAACTTAGGCATGCTCACTACTAGGCATATTTACGAGACATCTTTAAGTACCTGATCTGACTAATAGACCCATCATCATATATCCTTCTAAACATGCCCCCTTCTAACATTTGGATGAGACTAATCTTTTTTAAAGAAATCATAGTATTAGGGCAGTTTTATGATATCAAATTCTCTTTCCATCTTGTGATTGGAAATGGCTCACATGTTAAGACAAGTAAAATATATTTTAATGAAGTTCATTTGATGGGGTTTACTTTCTTTATAATGTTTGAACACATTCCCTTATATGTATTATGGAGCCGTCCCCTTCAAACCCATAATTTCCAACCATACTCTTTGATTTTCCCCATGTTCATAAAGGGGCACACGTGTTGAGAAAGCATATACTATTATATGTAGGGTGATTAAGTCATGTTAATTACAAAGGGGTCCCTCTCACATGAATTTGTAAGACTTCATGTCCTCCTTTTCACATGTTCGATGGGTTCGATTTACTTTGGAGCCGCCTTGCTACATGCTAAACGATACAATGTCATGGGTCCTCAAGTGGTAATACAAGAAGCCATATAAACTCACATGCTAGGAATGGAGCCGCACCCATTGAGCGACTCTTCCTTGTGGCTCATTCTATTCCATTGACTATTCAAATGGATTGGGCGTCATTATTTTTTGATGTAACATTAAATATATTTGTACTGCATAAGGTTCATACCTGCAGAGTATCATTAAGTTCACTTATCAAAGCCAATTGATCACATCGAGGAGTTATACATTTTTAGTACCTTCTAGAACACAAGGAATATTATTTTTTATTGTAAAAGGTTGATCTAGAAACTCTCTATTTAAAGAGAAGTTCCTTCACATCTTATGCATGGTTGGATTTGCGAGATTCTAGCAAATTCTAGTGATGGATCACCAAGATACCCACTTCTAACTTCTAAATGGAACTAACCCTTTCTCAAATATGTTTTTTTAATTGAATTGTTTTTTGATATAAACATTTTATGTTTCACAATTATTATATATTTAATTATTCACAATGTTAATTTATATTCAATTTAACAAATTTTTTAATATAGATGTAATGCTTTATAAATATTTTAAGTGTTACAATTATTTTATATGATACTAATTTATTTTTAAGGTCATGATATTTGTGTAGGAGATTCTGTTGTTTATAGGAGATGAGATTCTCCCTTCAAACTCCCTTCAAACCCTCTACAAACTCTCCCACTGAGAATTGAGACAAGCCAACCCAAGTATCAGGAGATGGAATAGAAAGTTGTGAACAACACAACTAAGAACTAAATCTAGGATTCAATGTGTTCACAATTATACAAAATTACAAATGTTGTTGATCTCTTATTCAAAAGAGTGGAGATTGAACAACTATTAGAAAAAACATACCCGATTCAGTCCATCCAAATTCAAACTTGTCGAATCAAGTCCCCTACCGACTGGCGATTCGTTTAACATATCTCCAAACTGCAATTAATGGCAAGAAGAACTCGATTATTTCTATAGAGCAAGGATATCTAAATCTAGAAATTGAATTAAACTATCATAAAATGCGTCAAAATTTTCCTAAAGAGATCACATACCAATTTGCGATTCAGGTCATCATTCTGAATGACCTTCTTCCAACCATCCCGACAAAATTTTGCATACTCCAAAACTTCTTCTACTAACATTGCATCTAATTATGCATCTATTTTATCAACAAATGTGGCCCAAGAATTGGCTTATGCTCCCTGACGCTTCATGCCAACATCAACACCATAAAACATAGCTTCCAAATTTTCCCCGATTGCAATTCTGGCCTCTTTGCCAACTTCTGATGTAGCCTGGAACTCTGAAAGTGATGCAAATGCTCCTTTTGGGCGAGGTACTAAAGGTTGTGGAGGCCTCGGCAATGCCACACTTCGATATGCCCCTTTGCGATCATAAGTACATCCTTTAATAGTACCATAATATTTGGATGGTAGATTAGTATAATTCAAGTGCATGTGAAAGAAAACCTCCACAAAAATATGTCTTGCAAAATAGAGTGGAACCTCATCGTTCCACGGAAATTTCCCATATGCCGCCAAAAATCTGTTATACAAATGTCCGACAAAGTCATGGTGCTTAAAATATTGCACCTTCAACATTTTCCGCTTTGGGCCCTCTTTGAAATTGAACATGGAGATGGTGTCTTCTTTTGAAACTCTATTTTTTATTGTCTCCCATTTATCAAGACCTATCACCTCTGACTTCCGTCGCCTCATTATATCGAAAAAACTGTCAGTGGTTGGCCCCATATTCTGATATGCATCCATAAAGTTTTCGAGTGAATGCAAAATAATTTTCAAACTTTGTTTTCTCTCTTGAGGAAGTTCCAAGACTGCCAAATCATTTTCCAACCTCTTTTTAACACCTTAGCATCGCTCAAGTGTCATTTCTTCAGTATTCGCTTCCCAGGGAAGTTCATCGCCAACATCTGAAAGATATGTGGATGTTGGCATGTAATCTTTTGTTTCTTCATAACCCGGCCTCCTAAATCCACCTTCACCCTTTGCACTAACATTTGAATCTTTGTGATAGCCACTCTCATTGTCGCCCCTTTCTCTAAATTGATTTCCTACACACACATTTGAAATAACTTCAAGATTTAACCTCACATAAATTTAAATACAAAAAAATTCAACAAAAATAAACAAAATTTAAGAAACTTACCAGAAATATTCTCTTGTCCAGAGCTATTCCCTACATTCTCAGGTGTAGGAGTATTGATGCACAACCTATATAATAAGGCTGCATCTATAACACTGGTTTGAGAAGGTTCCGCAGTTGATCTATTTACAGACTCATTTGAAAGTTGCCTCTGACGAGATTGTTGGTGCTCACTCGGAGTCTCAGTTGAAGAAGGAGTTCTTGTTCTTCCTTCTTGAGAATTCCTAGAGCGTTTGCAAGGAATGTTTGGATAATATCATGTCAACATCACTCCTCAATATCTATCCACAAATCAGAGTTTATCAATAAAAATCCAAAGATGTACACAAGTTCAAGCAATTAAAAACGCAAAGATAAATCAAAGTTTTAAACAATTAAGCCACAAAGGTACTCACTCATTAGAAGGCACAAAGACTGGTCATTCAACCATGAATCAATCAACTAAAATATAAGTAAGGGGTCCATAGACATCATGGTATATTCTTATCCTTCACTCATCATCCATGCACAGAAAAGCAGGGCATTTGAATATATAGTTCTTTAAACACCGAAGTGACGACCGTCGATTTGGCTCCTGGTTGACTTCTCAGGCATGGATTGATGACTAAAGGGATAATGGACAGAATATAAAACCACAATATTTTCACAATAGTCAATAAAACCCACACATAGAAGTCATTGAAATCAGAAGTTGGGTTCGCCAAGGGACTGTCATTCCACTGAGAGGTTTATCATTCACAATCCACATCAAAGAAGAGGATGAAAAAACTAAACATTCAACCATGAATCAATCAACTAAAATATAAGTAAGGGGTCCATAGACAACATGGCAGATTCTTATCCTTCACTCATCATCCATGCACAGAAAAGCAGGGAATTTGAATCTATAGGTCTTTAAACACCGAAGTGATGACCGTCGATTCGGCTCCTGGCCAACTGCTTAGGCATGGACTAATGACTAAAAGGATAAGGGACAAAATATAAAACCACAATCTTTTCACAATAATCAATAAAACCCACACATAGAATTCATTGAAATTAGAAGTTGGGTTTGCCAAGGGATTGTCATTCCACTGAGAGGTTTATCATTCACAATCCACATCAAAGAAGAAGACACAAAGACTATTCATTCAACCATGAATCAATCAACTAAAATATAAGTAAGGGGTCCATAGACAACATGGCACATTCTTATCCTTCACGCATCATCCATGCACAGAAAAGCAGGGCATTTGAATCTATATGTTTTTAAACAACGAAGTGATGACCATCGATTCAACTCCTGGCTGACTGCTCAGGCATGGACTGATGAGTAAAGGGATAAGGGACAGAAGATAAAACCACAATCTTTTCATAATAATCAACAGAACCCACACACAGAAGTCATTGAAATTAGAAAGTTGGTTCACCAAGGGAAATCAATTCAGAAAAACAACAAGCAAGTGGATTCATTAAAAGTTCCCTATGGTTGGATCCACTAAAAAAATGTATTAGAATATTTCTTCAATATTCCTTAAAATTTCCCTATGGTTGGATCCACAAACACCGCATATAATGTAATGCATTAGAATCCCCAAAACAAAGAGTTTAATCTTCATAACATCATATCCCTCCATGTCCAAAACCTATTTTTACCTGGAAAACAATTGTAAATTGTATGAATCTTGGCTCTGGGAAAAAAATAAACCCCTTTTGAGACACTCATCCATCTTGTTTTATTATATATATGGATTTGAAGATTTGGGTTGTAGCATTTCTATATAATCATGGAGAAATACTGAGAAAATTCAAAAGTGTTTATAATTTTTGATCTTATAATTAATATTATAAGTAACCTATCCTATCCTCATATAATTAGTTATTTCCCCATTAAGAGAATGACTAAAACTAGGTACCTAATGTACAGGCACAAGAGACTACTAACATGAAAGAAAATTTGCTACCTATTGCTTAATGGGGGTTGGCATAAATATGCCAATTCTTCACTAAATCATTTGAGAATGGAGAAGGACATCACTCTACAGAACATTGATATACCATTAAAAATACTATTAAATAGAAATTCAATGAAATATCAATTTACTTATGAAGAGTTTTTGTTAACTAGAAGGTAGGGAAAAGACCACGAAAGTGGAAGACATTGGAAAAGACCACCAAAGTGGGAGACTGGTTCCTTTTTGAGCACTTTACTACACAAGTAAGTAACCTATCCTATCCTCATATAATTAGTTATTTCCCCATTAAGAGAATGACTAAAACTAGGTACCTAATGTACAGGCACAAGAGACTACTAACATGAAAGAAAATTTGCTACCTATTGCTTAATGGGGGTTGGCATAAATATG
>ML776670.1:3081693-3127349 GCA_009831015.1 Picea engelmannii | reverse complement strand
TGCATGGTGTATTGTGGTGTATTGGTGTAACTCTTATACCATTGTTCATTTCTCATTGGATATAATTGAATGGTTTAATTATAAGTTTAAAAAGGTTTTAAATTGTACTTGATACTAATTCACCCCCCTCTTAGTATCAACACTCAGTTCCTTTTTCGTAACATAGTCTGGACGAGACCGAAAAAGAGATAAATTACCACTCACCAGACGCATACTTCAAATACTTTATCGAGCGTGAAAATAACAAGGTCGCTCGGTAATATTTTCATATTTAGAGAGTCTGAAAAGGACTTAAAGGTAACTCCAAGGTTGTCCTTTTTCGTAATGTTAGTCTCACGAGGCCGAAAAAGAGATAAATTATCACTCGAAAGACGCCCTTTCAAACCTTTTAACGATTGGGAAAGGAAGCAAGATCACTTGACGATCTTTTCATGTTTAGAGAGTCTGAAAAGAGATTAAAGAAGACTCCAGGGGGTTCCTTTTTCGTGTATCCATAGAGGTCCGAAAAAGAGATAAAAGTCTACCCAGATGCATTCTCATGTATTTACGAGCACGATAAAGAACAAAGACTAAGCTTGGTATGCCCCCAGCTTAAAAGCTAGTGGCTTAACGTCAGCATGAAGTCCAGAGGCTGAGGAAAATGCCCCCCAAGCTTCGTTTCATGCAACTGCAAAGGAGAATGAAATGAAGCTTCAAATACTAGATGAAGGACTTGACTCAAAAAGAGAGGGGGAAAACTATTTCATTTTTTAACGAGATTGACATAGAAACAAGAACCATGCTCAAAGACCTCTGTTTCATTTTTTAACGAGGTTGCCTCAGAGATGCAAAAACAATCCTCAAAACCTTTGTTTCATTTTTTAACGAGGTTGTCGCAGAGACGCAAAACCTATCCTCAAAACCTCTATTTCATTTTTTAACTAGGTTGCCTCAGAGATGAAAAAACTATCCTCGGAACCTCTTCTTATTGATCATGGATTCCAAAAGGACAATGCTCTAGAATGACACCATGTCAAGGGACAAAACTCGGTCATGGCTTCCAAGAGGTCTTCACAAGAAGGAAGAAACACACTCTGGAAGGACACCATGTCGAGGGTTGTGACAAGAGTAAAGAGATCAGGCTCTAACAACCCTATCGAAGAGATCACCATGTCAACTACTGGATCTATGTCGTTAGAATTTGAATCTATGGGTGACAACGCCACATAATTCACCTGTGGCAGAGGCGATACTGTCGGCGTACAAGAACCATTCAGGGAGGCAATCCAGGTGGGGTCAATGAATGAAAGTTGATCAACAGTCACAACTCGTCCATCGTGAGGGAAAGATATCACACGAAAAAGAGTAGACACAATAGTTTTCATGGCATAGACATAATGGCGCCCAAGGAGTAAAGAAAAATCCAAGGGGTCTTGGACTACCATGACATCAATGAAGACAGTTTTCCCTTCCAAAGTTATAGGAAACTAAGGAAGGGTCCCTAAAGGTTGACTTGTTCTTCTGTTAAAAGCTAACAGATTCTGCATAACCGGCGCAAGTGGAGGACAACCCAAAGCTTTCCAAGCAATAGAGGACAAAATACTAATAGCCGAACCTTCATCTATCAACGTTTTGGTAACGTCCTGACCACAAACCTATACTGTAATCTAGAAAGGAATGTAAGAGGGAAGACGAGGTTCAGTTAGTACATCCCAATCAAAACAGATGGCCTCATTACTTGGACGGGGTTCCACGGGAGAAGGAGGAATACCCCCCGGCATAGTAGATTCTGTATCAACGAGAAAAACATGAGCAGTATTGGGTTTACTCTCTAGCGAGAGAGTAGGATCGACCGATGGAGAGATCAGATTGACCACTTGGGTTTCATTCTCCAAGGAGATAATGGGGTTGACAGATGGGAACGAAATGACCGCTTGGGTTTCACTCTCTAACAGGAGAGAGGGGTTGATTGAGGATGGTATCGGATCAACCGCTTTAGTTTCACTCTCCAAGGGAAGAGTGGGATTGACCGAGGATGGTATCGGATCAACCACTTTGTCAACTGGTTCAACTAAGGACGTGACCAGATTGACGACATGATCAACCGGATTGACCGGTGAAGGGACCAGAGTGATCATTCCATCAACTACAGGTGGGTTAAGAGAAAGCTTGCGATAAGCAACTGGAAGTTGAGGCTGTGAAACAGTCATGTCTTCCAGTAATTTCGAGGCTTCTTCCATATGAGGGAAAAGATGAGTTAGATGACTCCCTTTGCATAACATACACGGGAACTTGGCTCTTCCCAACTATATCATGACTGGTTGATGGGGGGTCGTCAGCATGTTGTTCAGAGGCTAACGACATGGGTTGGCGAGGATGTGTATACCATACTTCTATAACCTTGGGTAGACCAGAGCAATCCTTAAGAAGATGGCTACCCTTACAAAGCCTGCAAGGGTACTTGGGCTTACGGGTTGTTTGGGTGACCTTGACATCATCAACACTCCCAACACGTTTAACAGTAACTGGTTGTTTTCCAACATGTTTGATTGGAGGTTTTGACCCTTGTTTATCTTTCTTATTCTTAATATTTCGTTTCTTCTTCTTCTTATTCACTGGGTTACTAGCTTCAAAAATTTCACCCGACGAAGAAGATGAAACGGAAGGTGACCTTGCAAGCGAAGAAGGTGAAGAATACCTTACGGGTGAAGAAGGTGAAGGATCAACATGAGGTTGATGCTCTTGGGGGGAAGTGCTTACGACCGAAGCACTAACTGCATTCAGGATTACCTGAGTGGAAAATAACCACACCGACAATCCAATTGTGAGACCTGGAAGGCTCAAAGTAACGATGTGAGGCAGACCAATGTTTCCATAAGAAGGAAAAACAAAAGGTTCCCCTATAGCAGAGGTTCCTTCATTGGTCATTTCAGGAACTGATGCCATTAAATAAATTCAACCTAGAGTCCGCTAAGGAAAACAAACAGCACACGCTAAAAATCTAGTAAGCAAGCAAGCAAACCAAAACCTTCTTACAATGAACGCACTAGTTGGTGATGAAATCCAACATCGCGGGAACAAAGTAAAAAAGGGGCTGAGATAGAGCGGGTGGAAAAGTTACGTTGACGACTTGCTTAATGGACTTACACCCTGGTGCAAGCTTCCATGCAGTAATTATGGATTTACCCTCCAAGGAGCCCGAGTGAGTTTGGCCAACATCGATTCCAGGTACCGTGAAGACTTGCCCCTCCACAGTCACCTCGTGTAAAGAACCTAGAGAGATAGGCCACTAAGGTTACCAATCACTACAGTGATGCCTGGGGAAACAGTCAACAGTCTAATCCACACGCAAGGGCAGGGTATCGAGCCTGAAATCAACTCAAAAGGCTTCCACTCATCATTGTGGGTATACCTCGTGAGTGACCCCCGTAATACGTGCAATCTCTACACTGATATCAATAAAGCAGGGTGAGTAACTCTGCCAACATCAATGCGACCTAGTGCTTGACCCTTTTGTGAGAAGGGCTTCCCATGACAAAATGTAATAAGTGGATTTAAATGCTCCCTAACTCAAGATACTATGTTTGTTTGCAGCTTTGGAAAATTATCTTTCACACCTATTCCAAAGCCCTACAACTAATCTAATGTAGGTTTGCTACCAGAAAAGATAAAAATGTCAAATCAATTTTTATAAGAGCTTTATTTTTAAGGCTTTTGTTACTCAAAAGGAAGATGGCGTGGACAATATGGTGTTTTGACCGACTCAAAAGTTATGCAAAAATATGAAGATGCAATCTTTTCGTTTCGATGAAATCTATGTTACGAGAAGGAGAAAACATTTATCATTCCCATATGAACAATGTCCCAAAATATATGAAACTCATCCATATCAATCATGCAATTTCGCTACTTCAAATGCAAGGATGCCCTGAAGCTAATATAAAGCAAGAAATTAAATCTTTTTGTTTCAAAAATTTCACTAAAAGCAATAATGAACTTCATTAAAACAAAGAAACCCAAACTAAAAGTTTTCTTTTAAAGAGAACTATTCAACAGAAATCTGATCTTTCCCTAAACAATTCTAAAGAAAACCCATTCTTTGTAATTGAAAGACACTCAAGGCAAGAGACTAATCCTTCAAAACCAAACAAAGCAAAAAGAGAAAAACCAAGCAAACGTAACTGGATCTCAACAAATCAAACACATTCAGAATATGAAGTTAGAAAGAATGGTCTTGTCAGAAGAGTCGAGAAATGAAAGTTAAGCCACAAATGCCAAGAAAAGTCTTGAAACCCTAAGACTATTCACGCGTGACTGAAGAAGAAGAGTTATCAATCAATAGTCCAAGAAGCCAATTAGATGTATTTCAACTGATCTGGGCAGTCAGAAAGACAAAAACTCAATTTCAAAATCTTCAAAAATCTTGCTCGCAGGCAAGCAGTTAGACACAATGCGAGAATATATGATACTCACAGGAAACCTTTTAACAAGGTGCGAGGTACTCGCACTGGACCCTATATCAATATTGCGAACCTGACTGATTCTCGCAGGCTACAGTTAAACACAGTGCGAGAACTCCTGAAGATGACAAAATTTTGAAAACGAAAGAAAAAATGACAAAGGCTTCTGGACAAAGTAAGTCTATCAGGATATCCTGAAGACTCAAAGACTAACAGGACAGGAAAACAGTGAAACTAGAGAAAATGGCCATAGAAAATGATTAAAAGCCACAAAGAAAAAGGGGATGTTCCCAATTGATTCGCCAATTTTGTTTCAGGATAAATCTGTAAGTGCGGACACAAACCGATCTCCCTAGATCCACCTGGAGCTAGAACAAAACAGGACAGAATGATACTCTTTCCCTAGATCTAGACTATTGAATGAACTAAGAGGCAAGGATCATGAACATACCTTATGAATGCTTCCTTAGGTCTCTATTGTTCCAAGCTTCGCTCCAATGCTCTTGTGTCGTTTAGATCACAACAGTACAAACCAATCGAAGTGAAGGCAAATCAATATATTCAATAGCTAATCTATACATATGATCAAGGAGTTATGTAATAAAGTGACATCAGCTTTATGGGAAGGCGACACATTACTGTATTATATTGATAGAAAGTGAAACTTACAACCTGATCCTTAATGTTAGCAAGTCTCCTTTCAATGGATCCTAGCTCTGACACACACACTTTCTCATGCATGAACAAGATCAACCACTTTTGATAACCTTGCTGGTGTCTCTAGCTGCTGTAGCATCAGTCCTTCATACAATCTTCCACTAATTCTCCAATCAATCTCTTGCTAGTTTGCTTCTTTTTTGCTTGTATCTTTGCATCTAAATTTTCCCATGAGAATTCCCTCAATTTATAGGAGAGAATGGATTAGTTACTTAGATAAGAATAATCCCAAAGAATCAATAAATCCAGTACTAGGATAACCACTCGAATGCCATCTCATCCTTCTCGAAGATTCCTTCTAGAAACATCGAGATTTTCATCTTTTTTCGTGCTTTAGAGAGGGTTCGCACCCTAGCAGTTCATCACAGTGTGAACTGATCGCACCCTGGCTTAAGGAAGCCTGCGAGAATCATGCATTCTCACAGGTGAGTATATAAGCAACCTGCGAACCTCCCTCAAAACTGAGAATTTTGGAAAGAGACAAAGGTAACTTTTCTTAGGAAAATGTTCTAGTGAAGAGCCTGATTTCTCCATAATCATTACATCATCATGATGACCAAAATTATGGATAACACTCCCTGACGCAGCACGCACTCGCAAGCACATCTGCTCACAGGATATTTTCCCTTTCCACAGCCCGAAGAACTCTACGGCTCTTCTATTTCCCTATCGGGAAATATTCACCCACAACAACTCTCGTGGGATCCCTTCTTTACAGTCGGGAGATCGGAATTCGCGACTTCGTGAATCCAACGGTCTGGCGTAGGTCTATTGAATCCTCAAAACCTGACAACCAGTCAACGCTGACCCTTCCCTGCTCTATTGGGATTTTCACTATCGCGATTTCGACACTCGCAATGTCAAGGAACTTAATTTTCCCAACTCTCGAATCCCAATTAGCCGAAACTTCGACACACGTGCAAGTTTGACTATTGAACGCCTTACCTTATCGAAAATTCGGGGTTCGCGATTTCATGAATCCTGATGTCAATGTTTCGGAACTTACCGTTGCGAAAACCTGATAACTTGTGTCACTTGTCCACCACTCTGACCTTTGTGGCCCACACTGTTCTAGTAGCTGTCGGGATATTGCGTATTGCAATATCGCGATTCCTGATGCTATATTCAAGGGACTTCCACCCACGAAACCCTAATGCGTGATTTCTTGTGTGAATCCGATGGTCCTTGTGACTTGGACCAATGTCTCTGCCCCTCCTAAGCTTTGAACCTTTTGATACCTTCACTGTATCTCCCTTGCACCTCCACAAGATCTAACGGCTCACAGAGATTCGTGAATTCTCCTCAGAGAATACCGACCGTCCACTCTTCCTTAGCGATTTCCACGAAATGAACCCAGTATTCCTCCTCGAAAACCTATTCGCCTACACGCAAACTTGCAACGCCTATTTAAACACTTCACGACACAAGTTCCCTGTGCTTCTCTTGACAATTGCTCAAAGGTCCTATATCTCCTGAGCTTTCATATAACTTTCGAGTGTTTGAAAAGACTCTTGCGTTCACTCCTTGTGGCCACCTTTCAACAGTTCCCAATGTTGAATCCTTTCGACTCTGAGCACACCTGCAGCAGCAGTCCTTCAATACTTTTCTCAAGTTCGCAACCTTGAGACTTCACTTGGCCTGCGCACTCCTTGCACGGCTCCTGTGCCTGTCTGCACTTCTGAATGAGCGAGAACAAAAGCTAAACTATTTGAGCCTCTGTCAATGCACTCCTTGCGGACACTTCTACTGCACTCCTTGCAGGAACTCTTGCTCAAATAGAAAAACAATTGAAACTCATTCTTACTTCCTCTCAGACTACAATTATCAACGCATGAAATCATATACACAGCATAACAACAAATGCATAACAGGAAGTAAACATTCAAGAACATATAGATTAACACCTATACATAGAGAGTATGAACACCATGAGTCTGAATCAATTTCTTTCTATTAATTCAAGATCTGTACATGGAGTCTGCTACACAACTCTCTTTGTTTCTCTCTATGCTCTCCAGAATAATGTTACAATACACAATGAGGGTGTTTATATCCCGTTTCCCTCTTGCGTTCTAAAACTGTGTAATCTAGAATTAAATTCTATCTACCTGCATTAACTATTTTAAATGCCTTCATCTTATTAAGGATGAGAGCAATCCGCTCAAGGTCCATTACATCATACAAGTGAGATTTCAATAAATTAACACATTTAAGGTTTGGCACATCAACTTCCAAGGTGATTTCAAAATTTGTGTTGGCGCTTGTCCAGCTGTCTCTTGCCTTCCACATTGGCTCGCTTGATGTGGGCGATGCTCTTGCATCATACTTCCCTTCTTGAAAAATTGCATGGGCTCTTGTCCATGAGCTCCTGCATGGTGTGTCCATGCCTCTGTATCTCTGCTTCATTCTCCCAGCTGGCATCTTCAATTGGATGGCCCTTCCACTTGACCAAATATTCAAAATATTCTTTCCTTCTGGTCTTCTTACCAATTTGTTTATCCAGTATGCGCTCCATCTGTGGCTTTTCTGCTACTGGCATTTGCTTCCGCCACTACACCTTTGACTGCTCAATCTCTGCTTATGCTTCCTCAAGCTTATATGGGTACAAATCTGAGACATTGAATATCGAAAATATTTCGACCCCATTGGGTAATTCAATATCATAAGCATTTTCCCCAAATTTCTTCAAGACCTTGCATGGTCTGATTTTCTTCATATTCAATTTATTATATGTTCCTCTCGGGAACCTTTCTTTCCTCAAGTGTGCCAGAATCAAGTCACCAACTTCAAACTGAAGTTGCCTTCTATGTTGATCTGTTCTCCGCTTATATTCGTGACTTGAGTTCTGCAACCGCTCCTTCACCTGGATGTGAAACTCCCTCATCGCCTCTGTGAATTCTTCTGCACTAGCGCTCCTAGTCACAGTCTGTTCTGAATCTCTCAGCTCAGAAAATCCTCTTGGCTACATGCCATAGACAACCTAAAATGGGCTTCTTCCAGTGCTCCTGTTCACTGAGTCGTTATATGCAAACTCTATCTGTGGTAATATGTTGTCCCACTGGCTGTGGTGCTCTGTCACCAAGCTTCTCAGTAAGTCTCCCAGAATCCTGTTCACCACTTTCGTCTTTCCATCCGTATGAGGATGATAAGAAGAACTAAATGCAAAGTTAGTTCCTAGCTTCTTCCACAATGTCCTCCAGAAGTGTCCCGTGAACTTCGTATCTCTGTCTAAAACTATGCTTCTGGGTAAGCCGTGAAGTCGAATGACTTCTTTGAAAAACAGGTTCACGATGTGAGTCGCGTCACTGGTTTTCTGACATGGGATAAAGTGTGCCATCTTGGAAAACCTATCCACCACTACAAAGATCAAATCAAATCCCCTTTGTGTCCTTGGCAATCCTAATATGAAATCCATGCTAATTTCATCCCATGGTTTCTCAGGTATGGGCAATGGTTGATAAAAACCCACATTCTGTCTCCTTCCCTTCGAATGCTGGCAAATCCTGCATCTATCCACAAATATCTTGACCTCTTCTCGCATTCCTGGCCAAAAGTAAGATTCTCTCAGCTTCGCGAATGTTTTATCATGACCGAAATGTCCGTCCAGTCCTCCATTGTGTTTCTCCTTTAGCAGATTCTCCCTCATGGAGAAATTTAGAATACATAGCTGATTTCCCTTAAACAACAATCCTTCCTGGATCATGTATTCACCCCACTGGCTCCTATCTCTGAGAACTGGATTCTCGGCTGCTTCATATGCTTCTTTAAAAACTGGATCATTTGCGTACATATCCCTAAGATCATCAAAACTCAATGTTTTGACTTTGAACTCCTGCAATAACAAACACTTCCTGCTCAAAGCATCAGCAACTTTGTTAGCAGTACCAGAAATATGTTTTATCACAAAAGTGAAATTCTGCATATACTCTACCCATTTTACATGTCTCTGATTCAACTTTTCCTATTGAGTCACAAACTGTAATGCCCAATTATCACTGTATAAAACAAATTCCTTCGGGATCAAGTAATGCCTCCATTTCTTCAATGCCTGGACAATGGCATAAAACTCCTTATCGTATGTGGAGTACTTCACCTTCGCCTCATTCAGCTTCTCACTGAAGTATGTGATTGGCCTGTCATCTTGACTTAAGACCGCTCCTATTGCAAACCTACTTGCATCACATTTTACCTGAAATGTTTTCCCGAAATTCGGCAACACCAAAACTGGTTGTTCCGTGATCTTCCGTTTCAACAAATTGAAACTCTTTTCAGCCTCTGCTGTCCAGTGAAAATATTTATGTCTTTTCTTCACTGTATCCATCATCGCTGCGCTGATTCCACTGCAATTTCTAATGAACTTTCGGTAGAAACTAGCCAATCCGTGAAAACTTCTCACCTCAAAAATATTTTTTGGTGATGGCCAATTTTTAATCGCTTCCACCTTATCTGGATCAATTCTCAACTCATCTACAGAAATAACAAATCCCAGATAAATGAGATCTGTCTTCATGAACGAAGATTTCTTCATATTTATCAATAGCTTCTCTTGCTGTAGCCTCTTCATCACTGTAGCCAAATGCTTCAAGTGCTCAGCCACTGATTTACTGAAAATCAGTATGTCATCCAAGTATACAATGACAAATTTTCCAATGAACTCCCTCAGGACTTCATTCATCAACCTCATGAAGGTACTCGGTGCATTTGTTAATCCAAACGGAATAACAAGCCACTCATACAACCCTTCGTTGGTTTTGAAGGTTGTCTTCCATTCGTCACCCTCTCTCATGCGAATCTGGTGATACCCGCTTTTCAAATCAATCTTTGAAAAATATTTTGCTCCACTCAAGCAATCCATCAAATCATCCATCCTCGGCAATGGAAATATGTACCTAATGGTTATCTTGTTGATCGCTCTTGAGTTGGTACAGATCCTCCAGCCTCTGTCTTTCTTCGGAATGAGTACTGTTGGAACATCACATGGACTCAAGCTCTCTCTGACCAACCCTTTGTCCAAGAAATCCTGGACCTGCCTTTTAACCTATGTATTCTCTTGCGGCGTCAATCTGTACGCGGATTTATTTGGCAAACTGGCTCCTGGTATGAGGTCAATGTGATGACTCACACTCCTGATCAGTGGAAATGAACGAGGTAGTTGGTCCACGACTATATCAACGAATTATTCCAGCAGTTCCTGAATCTCTTCTAGTAAATCATCCACTCTCGTGTTGGTTAAAACAATCTTCGGTTTCCTGACCACAAAGAATTGTGGTTCTTCCTTCTTCTTTACCTCAGTAAGAAGTTCCTTCCCACTCATGAGAAGTACAATATTACTTACTTCTGGCTTCACTTCTTTATCCTTAATCGGAAGAAACATGTTAGTTCTCCCATTCCTCTCAAGGGTGTATGTGTTCATTCTCCCATCATGAATCACATTTCTGTCATATTGCCATGGTCTACCCAACAATAGATGACAAACATCCATAGGAATAACATCACACAAGATTTTATCATTATATCCTCCTATCTTGAATTCAACTAAACATTGTTTAGTGACAGTTACTTGATGTCCTTTTTGAAACCAAGAAATTCTGTATGGGCTTGGATGTTCACTCGTCTCCAGCTCCATCTTTTCTACCATCTTGGTTGAAACAAGATTATCCGTGCTTCCACTATCTACAATAACCTTTCATACCCTGTCCTTGGTTTTGCAAGCAGTCCTAAAAATTATGGGCCTTTGGACTGAACTCTCCACCTCCTTCTCAGGTGTCAAAAGAGCTTTTCGCATCATTAGCAATCTTCCGCCTTCAACGTCTTCTGCCTCAACATCCCGTCTCTGCGCTTCGGTGATGTGAGTTTCTCCAGTCTCCTTCTTTTTGTCTGGCCACTCATAAGACTTATGCCCATTCTTTCCACATGTAAAGCATTTAATTGCTCCACCTCTTCCTCCTCCTCTACCTCTAGTACGAGGAAAAATGTTGTTATCAACGTAATCTCCCCTCTACTCGATATGTTGTTATTTCTGCTCAACATATTTCCCTCGCTATGAGGTTCCACCTCTCTCAATCCGAGTTTGAGGTTTCTTCCAGTCTTCTTTGGGATCCTGGTTCCTGTCTTGGGCAATTGACTTGCCTCTGGGATGGCTTCTGCCTCTGCCTCTTTGAATCTGTTTTCGGCTCAGCTTCTCCTCAGCTTTCAGATCCAATTGATAAGAATCTTCTATCGTTTGGATGGTTAGCATGCTCATCTCATCCTGAATATCATATCTCAGGCCATTCATGTATCTGGAAAATTTCTCATCATCGCTCTCCCGATGACCTGCCTTGATGTTCAGCTTATAGAACTCTTCAGTATATTCTTTCACTGTCATCATCTTCTATCTCAGGTTCTACATGCTCCTGAACAGAGTAATTTGATAATCTCTGGGGATGAATTTCTCCTTCATCTTTGCGATCATTCTGTCCCAGATTTTAATCTTTTGCTTTCCCTTGCAGTGTCTATCATCTTGTATTTCATCCCACCACAATGTTGCGTGTCCTTTCAATCTCGTGACAACATGCTTGACTTTCCTGTCTTCTTTGACATATTCATAGTCGAAGTATGTATCTAGAGCTCTAATCCAGTCTAGAAGCTCCTCTGCATCCAAGTGTCCCTCGTAAACTGGAATGTCCATTTTCTCTTTTGCACCCATCCTTACAATAACTTTAATTAGTCGTTCATTCACTGCATCTTCGGCTGCAAATTCTTCTTCATGCTCAACTCCAACTTCACTTTCGGAATCACTAAGATCCCCAGCACTAGCTGTACACCTTTGTGCTGTCTCCATGTCTTCGAGTCTAGCTCGTAAGTCACGCATCTCTCTCTCAATTTCTGGATTTTTCATTTGTCTGCCCCTTCTCCTCGGGATTTTCCTCTCCTCTGGATCGGGTGATTGCCTATCCCTTCTCCTTGGCGGCATGATGAATTTTTTTTTTTCTTCTCTGCTACAGAAAGAAAAGAGTCTTTCTGCGCTCTGATACCACTTGACGCAGCACGCACTTGCAAGCACATCCTCTCACAGGATCTTTTCCCTTTCCACGGCCCAAAGAACTCTACGGCTCTTCTATTTCCTGATCAGGAAATCTTCACCCACAATAACCCTCGTGGGATCCCCTCTTTACAATCGGGAGATCAGAATTTGTGACTTCACGAATCCAACGGTCATGCATAGGTCTCTTGAATCCCCGAAACCCGACAACCAGTCAATGCTGACCCTTCGCTGCTCTATCAGGATTTTCAATATCGCGATTTCGGCACTCACAATGTCAAGGAACTTACTTTTCCCAACTCCTGAATCCCAATTAGCCGAAACTCCAACACACGTGCGAGTTTGACTATTCAACACCTCACCTTATCAGAAATTCGGGGTTCGCGATTTTGCGAATCCTGATGTCAATGTTTCGGAACTTCCCGTTGTGAAAACCCGATAACTCATGCCAGCTATCCACCACTCTGACCTTTGTGGTCCACACTGTTCTAGTAGCCATTGGGATATCACGGATCACAATATCGTGATTCCTGATGCTATATTCACGGGACTTCCACCCACGAAACCCCGATGCGTGATTTCTCGTGTGAATCCGATGGTCCTTGTGACTTGGACCAATGACTCTGCCCCTCCTGAGCTTTGAACCTTTCGATACCTTCACTGTATCTCCCTTGCACCTCCACAAGATCTAATGGCTCGTGGAGATTCATGAATTCTCCTCAGAGAATACCGACCGTCCGCTCTTCCTTAGTGATTTCCACGAAATGAACCCAGTATTCCTCCTTGAAAACCTGTTCACCTGCGTGCAAACTTGCAATGCCTGTTTAAACACTTCATGGCACAAGATCCCTGTGCTTCTCTTGACAATTGCTCAAAGGTCCTATGTCTCCTGAGATTTCATATAACTTCCGAGTCTTTGAAAAGACTCTTGCGTGCACTCCTTGTGGCCACCTTTCAACACTTCCTAGTGTTGAATCCTTTCGACTCTGTGCACACCTGCAACAACAGTCCTTCAATAATTTGCTCAAGTTCGCAACCCTGAGACTTCACTTGGCCTGCGCACTGCTTGCACGGCTCCTGTGCCTATCTGCACTTCTAAATGAACAAGAACAAAAGCTAAACTATTTGAGCCTCTGTCAACGCACTCCTTGCGGACACTTCTACTGCACTCCTTGAAGGAACTCTTGCTCAAACAGAAAAACAATTGAAACTCATTCTTACTTCCTCTCAGACTTCAATTATCAATGCATGAAATCATATACATAGCATAACAACAAATGCATAACAGGAAGTAAACATTCAAGAACATATAGATTAACACCTATACATAGAGAGTATGAACACCATGAGTCTTAATCAATTTATTTCTATTAATTCAAGATCTGTACATGGAGTCTGCTACACATCTCTCTCTATTTCTCTCTATGCTCTCCAGAATAATGTTACAATACACAATGAGGGTGTCTATATCTCGTTTCCCTCTTGCGTTCTAAAACTGTCTAATCTAGAATTAAATTCTATCTACCTGCATTAACTATTTTAAATGCCTTCATCTACTTAAGGATGAGAGCAATCCGCTCAAGGTCCGTTACATCATACAAGTGCGCTTTCAATAAATTAACACATTTAAGGTTTGGCGCATCAACTTCCAAGGTGATTTCAAAATTTTACTGGTGCTTGTCCAGTTGTCTCTTGCCTTCCGCGCTGGCTCGCTTGATGTGGGCGATGCTCCTGCATCACCCCCAATCCCCAAACCCCTCAACCTTATCACCATTTATCCTTATAACATAGAATGCATGCCATGTAACCCACATATAACCCATATTATTGCAATCTTGTAGTCCATATAAACCCAAAAAACTAACCCCTTAAACCCACAATTTATAACATATATCAGTGCCTAACTCTTACAACTCTTAACCCCTAACCATTATCAACATCAATACACATAACCCTTAACCTAAATCTCTTATAACCCTTAAACCGAAATCCTATAACATACAACACCAAATGAGGAACCCTCATATCCTCCTTAAACCTAACCCTATTACCCTTAATCAATAACTCATCTAAATCCTTAAGTGAAATGATAATTAAACCCTATCTCATAACTCCTAATTCTTATAATCCCATTATAACCCCCAAACCATAACCTTTATCTCAAAAATTATGATAATACTTGAACCATATAACACCTCAACCATAACCTACATAATGTGTATAATATTTATCTTCAATATAAACCCTATCTCATAACTCCTAATTCCTCCAAACATTAATGTGTATCAACCCTACTAATCCCTTATAACCCTTGAAACATATAACATTTATCTCAAAAATCATGATAATCCTTAAACCATATAACCCCTAAACCCTAGCCTACATAACGTGTACAATGTTTATATTCAATTTATACCCTATAATTGCTATGCCTACCCTAAAAAACCTAAAAACTAACCCTTAACCCCTAACTTGTAACCACTACACCATATGACACTCTTATGCAACCTCACAATTATAACATATTTCCCTTGTAATACTTAAGTCTTATCACCCCCACCAATCTTAACCCCTATAGACATACACACCTACTCTCTAACCCCTCCTAAGACGTAACCCTTGTAACCTCAATAAGATTTATGTGTAAACACTTATAATCCCTTACCCCTAACTATTATAACCCATGATTTACAAAACACCTATAAGTACTAACCATTATAGACCCTATCATCATTATCCCCAATGATCCCATGGCTCCATCTACACCCCTTACTAACATAAATCTAACTTTTATAACCCTTTACCCATATAAACCATCCATTAATTGTGTAACCCATAAGCTTCACATCATATAACATAATTACCTCTAAACCCTATAACCCCTATCAATACTACTAACCCATAATTTGAATAAATTATCCAATATAATATGTAACCTCAAACACTAAACCCTTAACCATTATAGTGCCTAAAACATAACCCTTATAACCTATTAACCATTCCAATCCTTAACCCCTATTAGTTATCACCCCTTACCTACCAAAAATATCAATCAATTAATATATAATATATATATATATATATAATATTAATTAAATATAAATTAATTAAAAAAATAAAATAAAAACAATCAAACAAACAAAACACATTCCACACTCATGCCTTATACTCATTCACGAATTTAGACATCACTCACACTCAGTACACTCGCGCCACATAGAATTAGAGGGAACATTCGCAGAGAAGAGGGGAAATGGGTTGGAGATAAATTTGAGAAGAGCTAGGGAAAGAGGAGGAGGAGGCTAAGCACAGAATAGACAGAGAAGAAGGCCAAACATTCATGAATTTAGACCACACTCACACTCACACTCGCGCGACAGAGAATTAGAGGAAAAATTCACGCGATAAAGAAGAGGGGAAATGGTAAGTAGATAAAGCTGAGAAGAGCTAGGGAAAGAGGAGGAGGAGGCCAAGCACAGAGATAGATAAGGAGGCCAAGCACAGAGACAGAGACAGAGAAGGAGGCCTCCAAGCATTCTGCCATCGAAAATGGTAATTTTGTGGGCTTTGTCCCCAAACACAAATCTAACTATTGTTTGTGCATCACTATGTTTGTGATTATAGGATTGAATCCCAATACGTAGTTTTAGAAATGCTATTTTGCAAACAATTTGATGTAGTTTGTACTCTAGAAAAATAAATGATTAAATGTTGAATGTATTTAAAAATATCAGTGCATAGTGAAATATCAATGGCAATAGTATGTGATGCAAAATGGGTTCATGCTGAAGCTCCTTAGTCCATAGAACCTTGATTCACTTATATTTGTGAGGGAGGAAGAGATCTTGGCCTTGCACAAAATGTCAAGAAGTGGTGTGCATTAAGGTAAGTAACAAATGTTAGCAAGTTGGTCTCAACATTTTCCATGGATATCATTTGTAGGATAAACTTTGGCAAGAAGAGACTTAATTCTCCATGTTCACTTGAAACTTGATTGTATCCACTTGTTTCTTCCTACCTTCTTATAATAATATAATAAGACAATAAGTTGTAGAGAAGGCTCCATTTGGATATGTAAAAGCTTTCCAAAATATAAGTAATAAATGGTTGGCCATCATTAAAGAAACATAGAAACAATTCCCTTTATATAGACCTAGAAAGGGCATATCATATCATCAACACATAATGGATTCTTGTTATTAAGGGTTTGATTGGTTGGTCAAGTAGGAGTGGTTATATTCCCCCATCAATTTTTAATCCCCCCTAAGAATAGTGACTTGTTTAGGCCCTTCATTAAGGGGGGTTCCAATAAGTCATATTTTGATTGATAGGCACCATTGAAGCAACATTTATCACATTAACACAACCTTACACCTTGGAAATACTTGGACAATCATAATATCATAGGGAGAATGATCAAGTCCATTATATGTTCACATGGGTCATCACCTATTGACACTATATGTTAAACCCCTACCTTCAAATTCCCCCATGACTACCATAAGATATTAGGTGAAGCCATTGAGAATGGATCCTTATCCAAGCTCTCTCTCTCTCTCTCTCTCTCTCTCTCTCTCTCTCTCAGGACTAGTGGGATGAAGGAGGATTGATTGAAACTATAGAGGAGGATACTGAAGACATCCAGTTGGTTGATTATTCAGACGATCCGAAGGAGGTGGTCCAAATGTTTTAGTATACAAGTTCAATTACCAAGGGTTGGGCTACTAGGAGATTAAAACTTGTCGATTTTTGAAGGGGGAAATCCTGGAGTTTCATTTTTGAAAGACACAAAACCTTTGGGTTTGAAGAATTTTGTTGATTCCATTGGCATGGATGCGATGTGAAAGAGAACATCAGGGGCACTGAAAGTATTCGGATTGATGCAAGTATCACTACTACATATGACCAAATTTTCCATGGTTTTTCGTTTCTATTGACACACATATCCATTGCACTTTCCACGAACGCAAACAATTTTTTTTGTGGTTGGCAAGATAGAGGCACCCATATTTCCAACTCGCCTTGCGTTGCATTCAAGTTCCCATCTTGCCAACTCACCTTGCGTTGTCTTCGGGTGCCCATCTTGCCAACTCTCCTCTCGTTGCATTTAGGCGCCCTGCCTCGTTTTCACAATGACTTGTCTTGTGGGTGCCTGTCTTTCAAAGTTTCCTTGCCTTTGCATGCCCAACTTGTCGACTTGTCTTGAATTTGTGCACCCATATTTCCAACTCGCCCTTCCTTGCCTTATGGAAACCTCAATTTTTTTCCCTCATGAGTTGTGTCGCTGACTCTTCGATTTTGCTGGTCGAGCGCACATCTTGCGAAATAGCATTGCCCCGCCTTTGCGCACACTACTTTATTTTCTTCATGTTTCCTCATGTGGTTTCCCATCTTGCCAACTCACTTTTCCTAGCCTTTCTCCCCCCCTATTTACCAACTCCTCTTGCCTTTCATTTGGACTCCCTTCATTGATGTGGGCTATCCCTCTTGACATGCCTATGGGCGCCTATCTTTTCAACTCGCCTTGGTGTTGTTGGCAAATATGTAACAGACAATGAATGGCATGAGTACAGGAAGAATGTACAGAGGATTGTACAGAGGATGGTTATCATATTTACAGGCAGCGTATACTTGTCATTGATGGAAATTACAGTAGTGGTGATGGATTGAGTACAGCAGCGATGATTAGCGGAGCAGTGATAATCGGGGAGAGATCGAGAGTCGTTGGATCGCATTCAGAAATCCCGTCACCTGTCAGATCGGACAGGAGATGCACGAGGTTTACCATCAGGAAAAGCCAAGGTGAAATCCCGAAAGGAGGGTTGACTCATCTGGGTTTCACATATCGGGAATCCCATGAGCCAATGCATTGCGGCATTGAAAAGCTCGAAACCCCGACAAGTGGTAAGACTGCGGTCACGAGGATAATGGTCATAAGGGACAGGAGCCCAGCCAGGCGAGCTAGTGTGTAAAGAGCGTGTCGGAGTTTCAAGGATCGCAGTTTGGAAATGTCAAAGAAACAATGCAACAGGAATCCTGATTTCTCGATATGAAAAATCCCGACGTAATCTGAGCCATCAAATCAAGATCACATCTGAACCGTCGACCCGACTCATGTCAGCAGACCACGTCAGCTAGGAACACGTGGCACAACCAAGTAATGACAAGTGTAAGACTGATTCAACATTTCAGGCACATGTAAGTCACGAATAAGAGTGACACGTGGCAGTATTCAACACGTGTCAATCCGCGTGTGACGTCAGCAAATGGACACCTTGTCGGAGTTTCGGGGATCGAGAGTTGGACATGTCAAATATTTTTAACATCAGGAATCCTGATATCGTGATATGCAAAATCACGATGCAATCTGACCCATCATATCAAGCTTTGATCTGGACCATTGATTCAAGTCCGTGTCGGAGTCTCGGGGATCGCAACATGGAGTGGCAAGGAAACAAATGCAACACGAATCCCGAAATAGCGATATGCGATATTGTGATTCAATCGCAACCATTGAGCCAAGATCAAAATTGGACCGTTGATCACACCCCACATCGGAGTTTCGTGAATCACGATATTGAGGTGACAAAAACATCGCTCGTCCAGAGTGCCAAAATCGCGATGAGTAATATCCTGACATAATCTAAACCGTTAGATCAAGAAATAATCTGGATCGTTGATCTAATTTCATTATGGAATTTCGCAGATCGGGATTTGGAGGTGATAGGAACATTGAACATAAGGAATTACGAATTAGCGATATGCAAAATCGCGAAAGCGCCTTTCACATAAAGCCTTGGTCACAACCCTTGGTCACAGGAAGAGAAGGAGTCAGTCCAGATAAGCTCCATTTCAGAGTTTCAGAGATCGCAATGTGAAAGTGTCGAGAAACTTGGGCAAAGGAATGCTGAAATTCCAAAACTCGATTTAAAGGCAAGATTTATAAAAATCATCCTACGGTGCAGATAAGACTTGAATGAGATCTAAGGGTTACTGTTTCTTCACACACAGGTAAATCATCAGTTATGAATCTGCTAAACAAAATGGATTCTTGATTGCGAATCAGTTATCATTTCATTTTCTAAGACAGGTGTTGTTGGTTTGCCTAATGGAAGGTGAAGTGGAACCGTCAAGGTTGTGTGTATAAAATAAAATGAGACAGATTGAATGTTGTTGGTTGTTCTGGATAGGAAAGGAATGAAACAGTAAGAAAGAATACAGTAGAGGATGAGTGGTAGGAAAGTGAGCATATGTGCAGAGTGAAATGGAACGCAGAGCAGAATAGCAGAGCAAGAGAAAACAGAGTGCAAAATAGTAGAGCAAGAGGAAACAAAGCAGAATGACAGAAAAATTTGATGCAGAGAAGACCTGCTGAACAAACAGAGGAAGAGAAGATTTACAGAACAGTTTGTGGAAGATCAGATTTACAGAACAGAGAAAGGTTGGTAAGAATTGATTTATCTGGGTAATTGTCTGTGTTTTCATTATTTGATATTATAGGGAGGTTGGGAGGTGCTCGGGAGGACTGTTGTCCTCATAGGTTCAAGTGGAAGTTTGAACACAGGAAGTTGTAGCTTCCATCTGGTTGTAGCCAGAGAAACTAGGGTGGCAGGGTGGTGCAAGGGAGAACTGGTGTTCTCTGTTATGCAGGTTGGAGCCTGTGTAATTGGAAATTGGTGCTTCCATCCAGTTGGTGCTGGAACATACAGGGAGTTGGTGCTTCCTTTTAGTGGGTGGTAGAAAAACTAGAGAGTTGGTGCTCTCAAACAAGTTGCAGCTTGTAAAACAGAGGTAACAGCCTCACATTGAGTTGGTGCTCAATTGTAGATGACGTACATAACTAAAAAGACTGCCTATCATTTCGAAGAAGAAGAGGTTTTCTCCCTTTATGGGTTTCCTTGTGAAAATCTGTCTCTGTGTATACTTTATGTGTGACTGATGATCTTTGATTTTACTTTCCATATACTGTATATTGTTGATGATCACTTGAATAAAGATTAATAATGTTTAAAAGGATTAAAATTGTTTAAGCTCATAAACAACTGATTCACCCCCCCTCTCAGTTGTTTTAGTATTTCCAACAATTGGTATCAGAGCGGGTTCCTTTTATTCAAAGGTAGATCTGTAAGCTTAAACATGACAAGTCACGAAGGGACTTCAGCCTCTAAGCCCCCTCTGTTTGATGGAACAAATTTTTCCTTTTGGAATATTAGAATGAGAACATACTTAATGGCCTTGGGTGCTGATGTTTTTCCAGTGTAGTAGAGACTGGATATACAAAGCCTATTGTGATAGCCACCAAGGATGATAAGTTAGAGTTCGGTTTTAATGATAAGGGGATGAATTCCATTTTGAATGGACTTGCTGAAACTAAGTTTGTGAAGGTGATGCATCTTGATACTGCCAAAGCAATGTGGGATAAACTTATTAGCAGTTATGAAGGAAATGAGAAAGTAAAAGATGCCAAACTTCAAACATACAGATTGAAATTTGAAGAACTAAAGATGAATGAAGATGAGACAATTAGCAAGTATTTTTTAAGAGTTGAAGAACTTGTCAATGCCATGAAGGGTCTTGGTGAAAAGTTTGATGACTCACTCTTAGTTCAGAAGATTTTAAGATCTTTGCCTGATAAATTTAATCAAAAGTCTCTGCAATAGAAGAGTTAAATGATCTTAAAACTCTGTCCATTGACCAACTTATTGGAACTCTAATTGCATATGAAATGAGAATTAACAAAGATAAATCCAGTACTAGAGAAGCTTCTTTTAAAGCAGACAAGAATACTGATTCATAATTTGATGAAATTGAGGAAAACTTTGTGAGAAGGTTAAAGAAAGGTTCAGGAAAATATCAAGGGAAGTTTCCCTTCAAATGCTTTAACTGTGGAAAGATAGGTCATTTTGCATCTAAGTGTCCCCATCAGAAAAAGGCTCAGAACTCTGATGATGAAAATAAGTACAAATACAAGAAATATAATAAGAAGAAAAGCTTAGTTGTAAATAATGACAATTCCTCATAAGACACCGATAGTGACTCATCCTGTGAAGATAAGGCAAATGACTTCGTACTTATGGCCAAAGAGGATCATGATAATAAAAGGAAAGACAATGATGATAATGAAGAAGAAGCTGTAGTGGATTTGGAAGGAGAACTAATTATTGCACTGGAAGAAATTGATAGACTCAGATCTAAAAACAGAAAGCAAAAACAATTGTTAACACAGTTTGAGAAAGACAGTAAAAAACTTGATGAAGATTTAGCTCTGCTGAAAGTGGAATTAGAAGAGGCAAAGAAGACAGAAGACATACTGAAACAACAATTGTCAGAGAAGAAACTCAGGTGTGAAGCCCTAGAAGAAGAAATAGTAAAGACTAGAAAAGAAATGGAGAAATTCAAAGGATTGTATCATCAAAATCTGCCAAGTATTAAAGCATCAGAAGAATTATCCTCCATTCTAAATCAGCAGAGAAATTCAAAGCTGAAACATGGATTGGGATATGAAGAAGGATCAAGTAGTGATCATCCACGTAACACAGAATCCATCAAGTTTGTCAGATCCTCAAACATTGACAACAATCACTCTGCAGAAACAAAGAAATAAAATCAGCCATCAAGAAGAAATGAAAGGAAAAACCCCAGAACATAATTTGTAGACCAGAAAGTTTATCGGCATGAAAGAAATCGACCTCCAAAAAGAAGACAGACTTTTTCAAGGTACAAATTTGTTTTCTATGGTTATTGTTTTTTCTGCTCAATTTTGGTCACAAAGCTATAAACTGTTCTCTAAGATTTAGATATGAACAATCAAGATACTCAATGAATAACTATCTTTCGTAGCAAAGATTGAGACAGCCAAGTAACAAACAACCACAGACTATAAATCAGATGATGACTGGGAGAAGGATACAAGTGAGACAAAAAAACAATTATGCGCATAACAATCGTTATGATCTTTTATTTAGTGAACCAGAATGCTACATCTGTCATAATTATGGACATAAGGCAACAGACTATCATTTAAAGAAATATAATCCAGATCGGAATCCCACTGCTGAAAATGTCAAGGTTTGGAAGAAGAAAGTAGATGACAAGTGTGGACTAGTGCTATCAACCCAAAAGAAAAAGAATCCCTGGTATATTGACAGTGGATGCTCCAAACATATGATTGGAGACAAAAGTAAGTTTTTAACTCTAAGTGATAGTAAATCAGGGAATGTAACTTTTGGAAACGATGCACCAGGAAAGGTAAAAGGTAAAGGAATTGTAAGTTTGAGTAACGGAAAAACAAAAGCTCAAGATGTGCTACTTGTAGAAAATTTGAAGCATAATCTACTTAGTGTCAGTCAAGTCTATGATCGAGGGTGTGAAGTTGTTTTTACCTCTAAAGACCGTAAAATCAAATCTGTGGATTCAGGAAAGCTAGTTGCAAAAGGTATAAGAACAAAAAACAATGTCTATGTTTTAAAAGAAGAAGAAGAAGAAGAATGAAACTTAAGAAAATATGATGAAAGTTGGCTGTGGCATAAGAGACTTGGTCACCTAGATTTTGATCACATAATCAAGCTCAAAAACAATGGGGCAGTAAAAGATCTTCCGAATATATCAAAGCCATATGACTATGTCTGTAAGTCATGTCAGATAGGAAAGCTTACTCGCACTCAATTCAAATCGAAAAATTTTCCTTTAACAGAAAAACCTCTCTAGTTAGTACATATGGATCTATGTGGACCATCAAGGAAAGAAGGTACAGGAAAAGAAAATTACTTTATGTTGATTATTGATGGCTATTCTAGGCTAACTTGGGTTGCCTTTTTGAAAGAAAAATCTGAAGCACTTGAAAAATTCAAAGTGTTCAAGGCTTTGACTAAGAATCAAACAGGAAAAAGGCTAAAGGCCGTAAGGTCTGATCGAGGAGGAGAGTTCAGTTCTGGAAACTTCAAAGAATTCTGTGATAAAAATGGGATCAAAAGAGAGTACACAATTCCAAGGACTCCATAGCAAAACAGAGTTGTTGAGAGGTAGAACAGGTCAGTACATCAAATGGCAAGATCTATGATGAATGAAAAGAACATACCTCAGACATATTGGGTTGAAGCAATTTATACAGCTGTTCATATTCTTAACAAAGCTTATCTCAGACCACACAGTGACAAGACCCCTTATGAACTTTGGTTTGGAAGACCTGCTTCAATCAAGCATTTTAAAGTTTTCGGGAGTAAGTGCTATATCAAGAACAATGATGAAAATATAGGAAAATATGATGACCGGGCTGATGAAGGTATATTTTTGGGTTATGCTACAAATATTAAAGGGTACAGATGCTACAATAAGAGACTGCAAAAACTTGTTGACTGTATAGATATAAAATTTGATGAAGAAATCCCAATCAGAATTGTAAGCAGTGTTGAACAAGGAACAAAAGATACAGTTGAAAATGAAGATGAACAGGTCCAAGGATCAGAAAGAGAAGAGTCTGGATCAGATGAAGAAATGAACATTCAAAATGATACAAATCAACAGAAAGAAGCAAAATCTCCTCTCAGAATTATTAGAAAGAATCATCCCGAAAACCAAATAATTGGAGATATAAATGAAGGAGTTCAGACAAGAAGGAAACTGATTAAAGACTCAGAAAAATCTCATGTTGCCTTTTTATCTATGACTAAACCTAAATTTTTTTAGGAAGCTAGTCAGGAAGAAGATTGGATTAGAGCAATGAATGAAGAGTTGGATCAGATTGAGAAGAACAATACTTGGGAGCTTGTCCCTAGACCTGAAAATAAGAATGTAATAGGTTCTAAATGGGTGTTCAAGAATAAAATGAATGAAAAAGGACAAGTTGTTAGAAATAAAGCCAGATTGGTCTATAAAGGATATGCACAAGTTGAAGGTCAGGACTTTGATGAAATTTTTGCACCAGTGGCAAGATTGGAAGCTATCAGAATATTTCTTTCTTATTCTTGTCATAAGAACTTCAAAGTTTATCAGATGGACGTTAAGTCAGCGTTTCTTAATGGAGATCTAGAGGAAGAAGTATATATGGAGCAACCTGAAGGATTCTCATTGACATACAATCCCAATTATGTTTGTAAGTTGAAGAAGGCCTTATATGGACTCAAACAAGCACCACGAGCTTGGTATTACAGACTAGACAAATTTCTACAAGAAAAAGGGTTCAAGAAAGGTACTGTTGACAGTAAACTTTACATTAAGTCTGAAGGTGATGATGTACTAGTTGTTTTGGTTTATGTAGATGATATTGTTTTTGGCTGTACTAATCAATCATCTGTCCAGTGGTTTGCTAATTCTATGCAAAGAGAATTTGAAATGTCCATGATAGGAGAACTGTCATATTTTCTTGGCTTACAAGTAAAACAAAGCTCTGCAGGAATCTTTATTTCTCAAGAAAAATATTTGAAAGAGATATTGAAGAAATTTCAGATGGAAGATTCTTCTACAGTCAGCACACCTATGGTGGTTGGTTGCAAGCTGAGAAAAGATGATATCTCACCTGATGTTGATCAAAGAACATATAGTTCAATGATAGGCAGTCTTCTATACATCACAGCATCTCGTCCTAATATAATGCAAGCTGTTGGAATGGTAGGTCATTTTCAGTCTGCTCCAAAACAAAGTCACTTGGTAGCTGTCAAAAGAATACTCAAATATCTGAAGGGAGCAATGACATATGGACTGTGGTACCCTAGAAATCAGAATTTCCAGTTAACTGCCTATTCAGATGCAGACTGGGCTAACTGTGTTGATGAAAGAAAAATCACCAGTGGAGGAGTATTTTTTCTGGGTGACTCATTAGTTGCATGGGTTAGTAAAAAGCAAGGATCCATTTCATTATCCAATACAGAGGCAGAATACATTGCTGCTGCTACTTGTTGCACACAAATCTTATGGATGATACAAACTCTTGCAGATCTGAAGGTAGCTTACACTGATCGTATTCCAATTCATTGTGATAACACCAGTGCCATAAGTGTCTCCAAGAATCCTGTTCTTCATTCCAAGGCTAAGCATATTCCTATAAAGTATCATTTTCTAAGAGAACAAGTTACAAACAGAATTGTTCAACTGAATTATATACCCTCTACAGAACATATTGCTGATATTTTTACTAAACCATTAGCATCGACCCCTTTTGGATATCTTCGTCAAAAGTTGGGGGTTATAATTTCTAGTGTTTAAAATGTTCACCTCATCAGGGGGAGTACTTATTGAATATCTGGTGTTTTTCCAAGATGCTTATAGTCGACAGGGGGAGTATTCTTTGCAACAGATCAGGGAAAGAATGTTTTTTCTTTGACATTGATGTCAAAGGGGGAGAAAAGAGTCTGAGGAGAGGGAGAGTCGAGTCCGAATGCATGCGGGTGCCTGTATTTCCATCAATGCCAAAGGGGGAGATTGTTGGAAAATATGTAACAGATAGCGAATGGCATGAGTACAGGAAGAATGTACAGAGGATTGTACAGAGGATGGTTAGCATATTTACAGGCAGCGTATACTTGTCATTGATGGCAAGTAAAGTAGTGGTGATGGATTGAGTACAACAATGATGATCAACGGAGAAGTGATAATCGGGGAGAGATCGAGAGCCATTGGATCTCATTCAGAAATCCCGTCGGCTGTCAGATCGGACAAGAGATGTACAAGGTTTACCATCAGGAAAAGCCAAGGTGAAATCCCGAAAGGAGGGTTGACTCATCGGGGTTTCACATATCGGGAATCCCGTGAGCCAATGCATTGCGGCATTGAAAAGCTCGAAACCCCGACGAGTGGTAAGACTGCGGTCACGGGGATAACGGTCATAAGGGACAGGAGCCTAGCCAGGAGAGCTAGTGCGTAAAGAGCATGTTGGAGTTTTGAGGATCGTGGTTTGGAAATGTCAAAGAAACAATGCAACAGGAATCTCGATTTCTCGATATGAAAAATCCTGGTGTAATCTGAGCTGTCAAATCAAGATCACATCTGAATCATTGACCCGACTCACATCAGTCGACCACGTCAGCTAGGAACACGTGGCACAACCAAGTAATGACAAGTGTCAGACTGATTCAACATTTCAGGAACATGTAAGTCATGAATCAGAGTGACATTTGGCAGTATTCAACACGTGTCAATCCGCATGTGACTTTAGCAGATGGAAACCTTGTCGGAGTTTCGGGGATCGAGAGTTGGACATGTCAAATATTTTTAACATCAGGAATCCTGATATCGCGATATGCAAAATCGCGATGCAATCTGACCCATCAGATCAAGCTTTTATCTGGACCGTTGATTCAAGTTCATGTTGAAGTCTTGGGGATCGCAACATGGAGTGGCAAGGAAACAAATGCAACAAGAATCCCAAAATAGCAATATGCGATTTTGTGATTCAATCGCAACCATTGAGCCAAGATTGAACTTGGAACGTTGATCACACCCCACATCAGAGTTTCGCGAATCGCGATATTGAGGTGACAAAAACATCGCTCGTCCAGAGTGTCGAAATTGTGATGAGTAATATCCCGACGTAAAATAAACCGTTAGATCAAGAAATAATCTGGATCATTGATCTGATTTCATTATGGAATTTCGCAGATCGGAATTTGGAGGTGACAGGAACATCGAACATAAGGAATTACGAATTCACGATATGCGAAATCGCGAAAACGCCTTTCACATAAAGCCTTGGTCATAGCCCTTGGTCACGGGAAGAGAAGGAGTCAGTCCAGATAAGATCCATTTCAGAGTTTCGAAGATCGCGATGTGAAAGTGTCGAGAAACTTGCGCAAAAGAATGTCGAAATGCCGAAACTCGATTTAAAGGCAAGATTTATAAAAGTCATCCTATGGTGTGGATAATACTTGAATGAGATATAAGGGTTACTGTTTCTTCACACACAGGTAACTCATCAGTTACGAATCTGCTAAACAAAACGGATTCTTGATTGCGAATCAGTTATCATTTCAGTTTCTAAGACAGGTGTCGTTGGTTTGCCTAATGGAAGGTGAAGTGGAACCATCAAGGTTGTGTGTATAAAAGAAAATGAGACAGACTGAATGTTGTTGGATGTTCTGGATAGGAAAGGAATGAAATAGTAAGAAAGAATACAGTAGAGGATGAGTGGTAGGAAAGTGAGCATATGTGCAGAGTGAAATGGAACGTAGAGCAGAATAGCAGATCAAGAGAAAACACAGTGCAAAATAGTAGAGCAAGAGGAAACATAGCAGAATGACAGAAAAATTTGATGCAGAGCAGACCTGCTGAACAGACAGAGGAAGAGAAGATTTGCAGAACAGTTTGTGGAAGATCAGATTTACAGAACAGAGAAAGGTTGGTAAGAATTGATTTATCTGGGTAATTGTTTGTGTTTTCATTATTTGATATTATAGAGAGGTTGGGAGGTGCACGGGAGGACTGTTGTCCTCAGAGGTTCAAGTGGAAGCTTGAACACAGGAAGTTGTAGCTTCCATATGGTTGTAGCCAGAGAAACTAGGGTAGCAGGGTTGTGAAAGGGAGAACTGGTGTTCTCATTTATGCAGGTTGGAGCCTGTGTAATTGGAATTTGGTGCTTCCATCCAGTTGGTGCTGGAACATACAGGGAGTTGGTGCTTCCTTCTAGTGGGTGCTAGAAAAACTAGAGAGTTGGTGCTCTCAAACAAGTTGCATCTTGTAAAACAGAGGTAGCAGCCTCACATTGAGTCGGTGCTCAATTGTAGATGATGTACAGAACTGAAAAGACTGCCTATCATTTCGAAGAAGAAGAGGTTTTCTCCCTTTATGGGTTTCCTCGTGAAAATATGTCTCTGTGTATACTTTATGTGTGACTGATGATGTTTAATTTTGCTGTCCATATACTGTATATTGTTGATAATCACTTGAAGAAATATTAATAATGTTTAAAAGGAATAAAATTGTTTAAGCTCATAAACAACTGATTCAAACCCCCTCTCAGTTGTTTTAGTATTTCCAACAGGTGTACCGTAGTGAAACCCCATGTTTGCGTTGGCTTTGGGAAACCCCAAGTTTCTTCCCAGATGTGAGTTGTGTCGCTGGCTCCTCAGTTTTGTTGGTTGGTTTCTCCTCTTTCTTACTCGGCTTGCCTTTGGGCACCCCTTTTGCCAACTTGCCTTGCGTTGTCTCTGGAAACCCCAAGGTTTTTTCCCACTGCACCCGTGTCGCTGGCTCTTTTAGTTTTGTTCTTGGGCGCTCCTCTTGCCAACACGGCTTGCCTTTGGGTTCTCCTCTTACGAAATTTATGCAACTTTATGCAACATGCAACTTTATGTAACATTCAACTTTATGCAACATGCAACTTATGCAACAATGCAACTTATGCAACTATTCAACCATATGCAAGTTTATGCAACTATGAAACTTATGCAACTTATGAAACTATGCAAGTTATGCAACTATGCAACTTATGAAACTTTATGAAACTACGCAACTTTATGCAACTTTATGCAACTTATGCAACCTTATGCAATATGGAACTTATGCAAATTTATGGAACTTATGCAACTTTATGCAACAATGCAACTTATGCAACTATATGAAACTATATGCAACTATATGCAACTTATGCAACTATATGAAACTATATGCAACTATATGCAACTTATGCAACTATGCAACTATATGCAACTTATGAAACTATATGCAACTATATGAAACTATGCAACTATATGCAACTTATGCAACTATATGCAACTATGCAACTATATGCAACTTATGCAACTATATGCAATTATATGCAACTATGAAACTATATGCAACTTTATGCAACAATGAAACTATATGTAACTATATGGAACTTTATGCAACTATATGCAACTATATGCAACTTATGCAACTATATGTAACTATATGCAATTATGCAACTATATGAAACTATGCAACTATATGCAACTTATGCAACTATATGCAACTGTGAAAATATGTGCAAATATATGCAACTATATGCAACTGTGCAACTATGTGCAACTATATGCAACTTATGCAACTATGCAACTATATGAAACTATAAAAGAGAAGACTCACACCCCAAAGCATACCAAGATAAAAATAACGGGATGCCAAGTATGATATGAATCAAGTAAACAAGGACACCAATAAGTTTGTTACATACAATAGAATCAAGTATATTCTCCAAGAAAAAACATGGGTTCCCTAAATATTTGCTCACCAACTTATCTTCTCATTTTTTTGAGTGTTGGTACCACAATCTTATATTCACATGATAACTTATCTTCTTGTTTTAACGAGTGTAGGTACCACCAAATAGGTATCTATAGGATCTATCTTCCTCAAGTGATGATCAAGATATACTAAGAGAGGTTGAAAGTGAGACGTGTTGCACTAGATCTACCAGTTCTAGATCAACTAGATCTGAAAAGGTAAGGAAAAGATTTTGTATACGCATGCAATTTTTTATTACCAATGGAGGGTCATGTAATTATGATGCATAGAGCATAGGTGACATTGAGTTTCCCTTGAGGTATAGACATCTAGTGCAACAATGGGCACCTAAGGAGCTACCTGAAGTGGACACATATCTCTTCATCAGTGGGAGGATGTATCACATTGCTCCTTTGTCCTTACATGGATTGGGGTTATTTTCCATGGATGGCATAAAGTTAGGCTATGGCACTATAACTGAATTGATGGAGTATGTAGGACCATTATACAAATAAAATCACTGGTTTATGTTGGTTTGATATACGTGAAGTATGTGGAGATACGGAGTTGCCGCAAATTATATACAACTAGTAGATAACGATCAAAATAAAGGGGCAACTATGTATATTGACGGAAGGTCAAAAGCTACTAGAAACATTGCGGGCTTTATAAATAGTACATGGCCATTGGCAACAACTAAGAAACCGAGTTGCATATTTGAGGGACGCGAAGGAAATCGTATATTTGTATGTGCAACAAAAACAATAGTTCCAAGTAAAGAGTTGTTGATTGATTACAACTTAAATCAAATAGATGGAGGGGGTGCGGATATGGGGGTAAATATCTTACATACCCTTCAACTCAACCTTTGATCAATCATTGTTATAATTTATCACTGCAATATTTCAATTTTTTACTGCATATATTTCATTTTTCATTATTTATTTTCTAATATTACTGCAATATTTCAATTTTTTAATGTTACAATTACTTTCATAACTCTTGTTGATTAATTTATTGTGTCAATATCTGTCTAGGGTAACCGTGAGAAAACACTCGCTACATCTATCCAGGGTGACCAAGGAAATGCACCCATTGTGCCTCAACAGGTAAATGTTAAATATAGTAACAACTTATGACTACAACAGCTACATTTCTGAAATTTCATTATTTATTTTCTGATATTACCACAATATTTCATTTTTTAAATGTTACAGGTGAATTTCATAACTTTTGTTGATTGATTTATTGTGTCAACTTCTATCCAGGGTGACCATGGAAAATCACCTGCTACATCTGTCCAAGGTGACCGTGGAAATGCACCCATTGTGCCTCAGCAGGTAAATGTTAAATATAGTAACAACTTATGACTACAACAACTAAATTTATGAAATTTCATTATTTGTTTTTCGATATTACTGCAATATTTGATTTTTTTAATGTTACAGATGAATTTCATAACTTTTGTTGATTGATTTATTGTGTCAACTTCTATCCAGGGTGACCGTGAAAAATCACCTGCTACATCTGTCCAGGGTGGCCGTGGAAATGCACCCGTTGTGCCTTGGCAGGTAAATGTTAAATATAGTAACAACTTAGGACTACAACAACTAAATTTATGAAATTCCATTATTTTTTTTTCTGATATTACTGCAATATTTCATTTTTTTAATGTTACAGGTGAATTTCATAACTGTTGTTGATTGATTTATTGTGTCAACTTCTGTCCAGGGTGACTGTGGAAAATCACCCGCTACATCTGTCCAGGGTGACCATGGAAATGCACTCGTTGTGCCTCAGCAGGTAAATGTTAAATAGAGTAATAAATTATGACTACAATAACTAAATTTCTCAAATGTTAAAGTTCATCTCATTAATTTTATTCATCAATGTATTGTGGCATGGTCAACGTGGGAAGGCACCCATTGAGGATCTTGGTGAGGACGAAATATTTTATTCCACTAAAAAAATAAAAACTATCGCGAAGGCCTTGAAGAAGGAAAACATAGAATATTTAGGTTTGTTTCACAAAAGACCCCTGACACAGGAGGACAGGGCAAGAATTGCATAGCTACAAAATCTAATAACTAATTTTTGGGTAAGGGCCATCTTCACATATTTTTATCAACTATGACAATTTCATATCCTTTTTTTTGTTTTATATTTTCTATATGATCTGATAAAGTAAATTTTTCCATTTGTAGGAGTTTTTAAACCCCATGCCCCATGAACCTGCTGATCCTGCAACTACTATAGGTAGCAGTGATGCTCCAATGCAACAAAAAAGTCAACATAGAAAAGTACAAGTGAGGATTTTTTACCCTCCTAAGGTCCCCCTCGAATCCATTGATTATCACAATGATGTTGACCGACATGACACGCTAGGGAATTATGAGTCGGAGCCTGGGACTCCACATGACTCCGCAGAGGAACGTATTGTAGATGGAGAGGAAGCTATTATGCATGCAGTAGAATGAATTAAAATCACCAGATCACTAGATATCAACTTTCTGGTGGATTGCGCATGTGTTCCGATCAAGATTTAGAAGATTGCAGGTATTTGTTAATTAATTGATTCATTTTTATCATGAAATTGAAATGGACATTTGTTGAGATTATTATAAATTAATCGATAACACGTTTTTGCAGGAAACAATGTTTTCTACAGAAACTTGAATGACAAAGCATTGGATCTGTTTGGCCCCACCATTCGCACACAGTGGAATGGCCAATATAGAAAAAAGAAATATGAATTGATAGAACACATGGTGAACTTGTTCGACAATACGTTCAACAAGAAAGTGGTTACAAATTTAGCCAGGGAGAATTTAAAATATACCAAGGCCCAATATAGGGAGAAATTGCAGTTATACCTCAAGCATGAGCACCCTCTCATGGTTCCATAGAAAGAGTGGAAGGCCCCGATAGAGGATGCAAAGGAGAACTTGTTTAAAAAACAAGGAAGACATCCACAAGTTGGTCAAGCAAGGTACAACACATGTCGTATTATTAGTGAAATATGTTCATTTATGTTTCTCTTTCTTGTTTTAAGTAACAATTCTGATATCTAATGTTTTTCAAAAATTCCATATATAGGCTACCCGACCCCTCCAAAGAAACCAAGGCTAGAATGGAAAAGCACGGGCAACATAAACTAGGCCAGGGTGGCTATGGAAAACTAAAAGCTTGAATTGTAAGAATTAAATGATTAACTGTGGTTGATAATTATTTAACAGTAGCAAACAAATATTTGTTTTTTTTATTGGTAATTTTAATGGTGTTATGCATTGCAGTTAAATATGTTCGACACTGCTTCCACCGAGGAGGACCTAAAGCTTGGTTACAAGCACAGTTTTAAAAGTGTGATTGAATATAGGAAAATCTTGGGGTAGACTCCAATCTCCCCATCCACGCAGGTAAATAAAATGAATAAGGAAACCACAGTATCATGCTTGTAAAGTCTATTCATATTTTATTATATCACCCTTAACTAAGTATTTATGTTTGTTTTCAAGAAACAGTGCAACCACAAAAGTGAATCTAGTGGTATTCAACATACACCACATCATACATGTTGGATTACTGAGAGGGGGGGCGAATCAGTAATAGCATAATTATAATCCTTTTTCTTCAAATGTTATATCAATGTAGAATTATTATCCAATAATGAGTAGTAAGAAATAAACAATCACACATATACACAGTACACTAGTGTTTTACGTGGAAACCCAAATTGGGAGAAAACCACAGAATTCTTTTTCTTATATGTCTTGAAGAATTACATTCATTGGAAGCACCAACTTCCTTTTTTTTCCAGCTGCAACTGGAAGGAGGCTCCAATCCCCTAGTTTCTCGGGCTACAACCTGAGGAAAGCTCTAACTCCCCAATTCTCTGGCTACAACCAAAGGGAGGCTAGAACCCCCAATGTTCTCCGGCTACAACCACCTATCCTTGCCCCGTCTTGCCACCCTAAAGTAGAAGTAGAATGATGGAACCACTGTCACACTATCACTGTGAGATATACCATTGTAAACCTGTACCAATAAAACTGAACCATGCATCAACCATGCATCAACCTTTACCTCAACCTGTAATCAACCTGTACCATAAACAAGTGCATCAACCATGCACCAAGCTGTAATCAAACTGTACCATAAAAAAGTGCATCCAACCATGTACCAAGTATATACCAATTGTAGGGTTCTATCTAACAGATCCTAGAATTTGTTAAATAATTAAATATAACATTTCTATTATAATTTGTTCAGTAGAATATCATCAGCAAAATAACAGTTTACAGTTTATGACTCAACAAAATTCAAAATGGGCAGCATGATATAAATGATATATTAAATAATATACACAGCATAAATAACATATTGAAACATCATACGATCATGAACATGCCATAATAACGAAGAAAAATACCTGTCAAGTGATTTGTTTCCCAACTCTGTTTGTCCAAGCCCAAGATGAAACTGTGTCCAAGCTGAAACTGTGCCCAAAACCGAGTTTTCCTCCCTGCCAGTTAGAAACAGAGCCTGTCTAGATCCCTAGATCTAGGATTCCGTGAGTATTCCTGGCCCCCGAGCCCAAAACCCCCAGCAGCCCGGTGCCCCCTGCAATGGTTCACCAAAACTCCAAAACCAAACTCCCCAAAAGCATAAAAATATCCAACAGCCAAAAATAGAGTCCTCTCCTCCCAATTTTTCATAATCATCTCACGTAAGCCTCTGGCCAGTCATATCTCCCCCAATCACTGACTCCCTACCCTCCATTAATTACCTTATCCTCCCCTTTATTACCTTATCCTTCCCTTTATTACCTTATTCCTCCACTCCATGCTTCATTCCCCCCCTACATACGTAAAGTCTTATATTAAATAATTTAAAGTTATTTAGCCATTTAATTCATTACCCAAATCTTTGAATGTGTTAATTAATTAATTAATTAATTAATCGACATTTATTAAACAATAAATAAATAATATTATTAATTAATCATTACTTAACTAATACACATTAAGAAAGTTAATTATTTAATTAACTATACTTAATAAACCCTATGCAACTATTTAACCAGGGTTGTTACATACACCCACCCTTCAGGAAACTTCGTCCCGAAGTTAATGTATTTCATGATACAAAGGAAAAGAAACATGGTTCAGACATTCATAAAAATTAACTGACATTATTAGTAAGTAAGCCAAGAAAACTCATACATACTAGTGTACATGTACAAGAAATGCATGTGTAGCTAGTACATACAAGTCTCGTGCATGTACTAATAATAAATAACTATCAACCTTATAGTAATTTATGTATGCATCCAATCCAATCAAAAAGACTATTCATTTATTAAAGACAATAAACCAATCAAATGTTTTTGAAATCCTTTAATTACAATTATCTAGTTCAAAAATTTTATTTAGACAACTGTGGTTTAGTTACGTAATTATGAATATTCATATATACACATTTTCTTTTCAGAAGGGAAAAACAATAAATTCCACCATCAGACAAATCTCTATACTTTCTCAACTATTTCTACTCATCCTTCCTCCCTAACTTACTTCCATCTTCATTCCTAGCCTTCCTCTGCTGGACTATCTTGGAGCATCAACTATATTGACCTAACTCCAAATAGAACCTGTAAGAGGAAGTGTCACTATCTCAACCAAGCTTCCCCAGCAGGCAACTAACAATCATCATCACACGTCTAGGGGAGCGTGAGCTAACACCATCCTCCCATGACTTCAGGTTTCAGAGGATACACGGTGGGAAATGCCTCCACCCCTCCTAATAATAACTAGGGTCCACACCCTACAATGGAATATACAGTGGCACCGTGTTGCTAGGAGTTTTGTCGTCGTTTATTCGGTTTTGGGCAATTTCATCTCCTGAAATCATGCACTAGTCCACATGTCATAGCAATGTATTTAAACCAATATAATTTCACATACAAGGATTCATACCATATTTTTTCTCAGCTAGTGGTCATTTCATCCACTTTCATCATTATTATCCCTTGGCTATTTCATAGCCCATAACCTGCAGATTAGTTTGTAACACAAACTCATACATTTCTATGCATTATCATCATGTAATTGCATACAACCATCATTTCAATTCGGTATCCGTGTACTGACAACTTAACATCAAAGTTTTCAAGTTAGAAATAGATCTCATAATATCCCATAATTCAATTTCGACACCCCTTCATAAAATTATCATTTACAAAATAGATTGCATCATATCCAACATCATTCTAATAGCATTTAAACCTTCATAGGATTCTCATTCACACAATATATCTCATCATATCCATCATCATCAATAGAATTTAAATGTTCATAAAATTTACATTCACATAGTAGATCGCATTATATCCATCATCATCAATATCATTTAAACATTCATAAAATTTACATTCTCACAATATATCGCATCATATCCATCATTATTCAAATTCATATAACATTCATAAATATTCATACGTCTTAAAAAGTTTAAGTGTATCATTTAATAGTTTCACTATGAGTAGAAAATAAAAGTGTAGGCCTCAGGTAATCCTGGCTGTCTAAGTCAAAAGGTGGTGTTACATACACCCAACCTTCGAGAAACATATTCTCTAGGTGGTCAAAAAAAGTTAGGGATAGTCTCATCGTAGTGTCTCAACGTCTTCCCAAGTAGCAGATCCTGGACTATACTTGTCCCATTGGACCTTAACTTGGCCTACCAGACGTTTCCTGAGCTGTCGGACTCTACGGTCCAATATGCGTAATGGTTCTACCGTGAGATTTCCCACGCCCGATACTTGCAATTCCTTCCAATTTAGTTTATGTGATTCATCAGCAACATAATGACGTAAAATAGATACATGAAAAACGTTATGAGTTTTATGCAAGTGGGGTGGCAGTACGAGACGATAGGCAACGGGTCCAATTTTCTCTTGGATTCTGAACGGTCCTATAAATCAAGGTGACAACTTTGTCCCCTTCCCGAACTGTATGGTACTCTTATTAGGCCTAATACAAATGAAAACCTGGTCTCCCACTTCATAACTTCGGTCGGTCCTGTGTGCATCCGCATAAGTTTTCTGCCTATCCTATGCTTCCTTCAGTCTCTGCCTAATCTGAATCACTTGTTCCTCCATCTGTTGAATCAATTCTGGCCCAACTATTACTCAGTCTTCTAATCTTTCCCAACTCAATGGTGTTCTGCATGGCCTTCCATACAAAGCTCCATAGGGTGGCATTCCGATGGAGCTATGAAAACTATTATTGTAGGAAAACTCTACCAAAGGTAGGTACTTCTCCCAGTGGGTTTGATTATCCATGACATACATCCTAAGCATGTCTTCCATGACTTGATTTACTCTCTCAGTTTTCCCATCTGTTTCAGGATGATAAGTTGTGCTTAAGTTCAACTGAGTCCCCAACGCTGACTGCAAACTTGTCCAAAACCTAGAAGTGAATCTAGAGTCCCTATCTGAAATGATCTTCTTAGGTATCCCGTGCAAATAGATAACCTCACTTACAAACACACGTGCCACATCAGTGACATCGTAAGCGTCTCTAAATGGAATAAAATGAGCACTCTTGGTTAACTTATCCACTATCACAAAAGTGGCATTGTGTCTATGATATGTGAGCGACAACCCCACAACAAAATCCATAGAAATGACTTCCCATTTGTACATAGGAACATCATGTGGTTGTAGGAGGCCTGCTGGGTGATGGTGGTCAGCTTTCACTTGTTGACACTCTAGGCACTTAGCGATGAAATGGACTACATCGCGCTTCATGCCTACCCAGAAGAAAAGCTTCCTCATGTCTGCGTACATCTTCTTCACACCCGAATGTGCACAATAAAGTGCTCTATGGGCTTCCTTCAGTATGATGCTTCAAATATCCCCATCTTCAGGGATGTACATCCTTCCTCGATATCTTAACAGTCCGTCTGCTTCCAGACTATATCATTCATACTTTGGATATAACTGCCTCCCACTCTAGAGGTTTGAAGTAACCTTTAAATACCAACTGTCTCCTTGGAGTTGTGTCAACACACGTTCCCTCAAATTGACTTTTAAGGGTACCAAGGAGAACACACGCGGTCTCCTACTCAAGGCATCAGCGACCACATTTTCCTTGCCCTTGATGTATGAAATACCAAAATCATACTCACTCATAAACTCACTCCATCATATTTTTCTAGCATTCAGATCCCTTTGAGTGAAGTGATGTTTTAAACTTTGATGGTCCGTTTTGAGCTCAAAGTTTTGCCCCACAAGATAGTGCCTCCAAAGTTTCAAAGCTAGCATTACAACTGCCAACTCTAAATCATGAGTAGCGTAAATCTCTTCCTGTTTATTAAAATTCCTTGATGCATAATCTATCACTCCTCCATCCTGCATTAGCACGGCCCCCAACCCTTGCTTCGAGGCATCTGTGCAGACTGTCAAGTCCTTTTCCATATCCGACACTCATAGATATGGCGCACTAGTTAGTAACCTCTTAAGCTCAATGAATGCACTATCACATTCTTTTGTCCATTCATACCTGACCCCCTTGCACTGTAAAGTGGTGATGGTTTTCACCATTTTTGAGAATCCTTCCACAAATCTCCAATAATAACCTGCTAGCCCCATGAAGCTTCTCACCTCATGGGTGTTTTTCAGCACTGGCCACTCCATAATGGCCTTTACCTTTTCTGGGTCCACGGAGATTCCTTCACCATAAATGATATGACCTAAATAGTGGATCTCTTTTTGGAAGAAGGAACACTTCAAAAACTTCCCATACAATTTGTTCTCTCTAAGACAGGACAACACCACTCGTAAGTGTTCCTCATGTTCTCTTTCATTTTTGGAATAGATGAGGATGTCATCTAGAAATACTTGTACAAAATGGTCTAAGTACTTATGGAATACGCCATTCATGAGGCTCATGAATACTGCTGGCGCATTGGTCAATCCGAAAGGTACTACGATGAACTCGTAATGTCTAAACCGAGTTCAAAATGCAGTTTTTGGGATATCTCCTTCTTTAATCCTTAACTGATGATACCCGGGTCACAAATCTATCTTTGAGAATACCGCTGCTCCTTTCATCTGATTGAAGAGGTCATCTATTTGCACCATTGGGTACCTATTTTTCACTGTATCATCGTTCAAGTCCCTGTAATCTATACACAGTCGTAAGGATCCATCCTTCTTCTTTACAGAAATTACTGGTGCACCCCAAGGTGAAACACTGGGCCTTATTATCCCTAAGTCCAGTAACTCTTTTAACTGCATTTGCAATTCACAAAGTTTCGGCGCTGTCATCCGATACAGATTCTTGGAAATTGGTTCTGCACCAGGTTTTATCTCAATAGTAAAATCAAGCTCCCTCTCAGGAGGTAACCCTGGTAACTCGGAAAACATCCTTAAATTCTGACAATACCGAGTACTGATCCAAGGAGGGTCCCTTCCTTTCATTCACCACTTCCACTACATATAGTCGACACCCTTGCCTCAAGCATCGCTTAACCTTCATAGTTGAGATAAAGTGTAATGACACCCTTCTTCGTACACCCTGGATCTCCATTGGCCTTCCTTCGTCGTCTACACAAAGCACCCTTTTTGTGAAACAATCTACCAAAGCTCGATGAGCTTCTAACCAATCCATTCCAATGATTAGGTCATATGCCTCGAGAGCAGTGATGCATACCTTCAACCTGGTACTACACACTCCCAGGTCTACTATACAATTATCAACGCTAGGTCCTACCACTTGTTTTTCCCCCAAAGCCATCTCGACTTGTTTAAAGTCATCGTGCTCGTAGGTTGCCAACCCACTCTTTTCTAATGCAGATGGTGAAATGAAACTATTTGTAGCACTAGAATCAAATAAAATATTTACATTGATATGATTTAGCGTACCTGATGACTCCACCACCGTGGATTGATGTTCGGCTTGGCGATTATTAACCATTGCATAAATCTGGTGGATGCTACTTGCTCTTCCCATTGGGGCCTTTCCTTCTCTATGCACAAATCCTGATTGTAACTCTGGGAAGTCACGCTGGTAATGGGGTCCTCCACATCCCCAACAGGTAACACAAGATTGAACCTGCACACTATTCTATGACTGTCTCTGAAATGAGTTCCTTCCCCTGGAACCCCTACCCCTACTAGCTGCTCCCTGAGGTGGCCTTGGACCTGCCTGCATCGTTGGTGATGAATGAGATGTTGCACTTGCTGCCATTGAAATCCCTGTGGCTACTGTCCTTGGTGTGAATATGTTACCATATGGAGGTGGCCTTGAGCCCCCTACCCTGGGAAATGTCCTAGGGGCCTTCCCCACGAATCCAGGATGATGCAGAAAGGTCGGTCTCGTACCTCCGGTTAAGTTCATGTGTTCCTCTGCATAACGCACATTTTCCACAGCTTCTGCTACTGAAGACGGTTTCCACATCTGCACCATAGCCCTTATCTTAGGGTTCAACCCATAGATGAAGCATTCTAATTGTCGTTGGTCATTATCCATATATGAAACATACTTGACCAATTCCATAAACCTAATCTCATATTCTTCTATGGTCCTGTTTCCCTGTACTAGAGCATGAAATGCTCCTACCTGTTGTTCCTCATAGTAAGCTGGCAGATATTTTCTTCGGAACCTCTCATCGAAAAATTCCCAAGATACTGTGTCCAGTGTAAGATGTAGTTGTCTTTCTAGGTTGCCCCACCAGTTCAAGGAACTGTCTTTCAACTAAAAAATTTCTATCTTCCCCTTTGAGGTGGACGCATAGTCCCTTAAGGCAAAACACCTTGTCATGCCTTCCAACCATGCTTCTGTGCGTTCACTGGTGCGACCCCTGGCAAACTCTAGAAGTTTGATCTTCTGTAGTTCTCTAGTGATGTCTTTGGGTGGAGGTCCTCCCCCTAAATCCCTCGACTCTTATAGATTACTTGTTCCATATGGTGGGGGTTCCACTTCGATCCCTGCTGGTTGTTGCCCCTTTAAAGTCTCATTTATGGCCTCCAAAGAGCGCAGTATGAGAGCTAGTTCAGGCGATGGTGGTGGCGGCATTGGCGGTGTTGGTAGTGCCTACAACGATGCTCCTCTGCCTCGATTCCCTCGAGTCCTAACCATCCTGTATGATTTATCCCGCATCAACCAAATTTGTCAGGGTGAGTTCAAGGACATTTCACATTCGCGCAACTTAAACTAGAAAACAAGGTTAGGTGTAAGTTTTTTTTTTTACTTGTCTGTAAACAGACGTTACTCTCTTTAGGGGAGGTGGCTAGGTTAGGGATAAAGCGTCTAAGCTTGATTTCTTCGCCTAATAAAACTATTGACTCCCTCGCCCAGTATCTATGCTAGCTTTGCACCATACTAGCCAATTTCTCTAACTTACCTGCCTAGTGCGCATGAAGCCCCCTCCCGCTTATCCTATTCTAAGTCCTCATACTTTGCGTTTACAACTAATTAAGGTGACTTCCAACCTAATGTCAATGAAATGAGTCTAAGGATATCCTTCGATGCTTGACTCGTGATATTTCCTTGGCATGTTGTACATATGCGTGGAATTGTGTGTCTCGGTGGCTACAGGTGCGAGTCTTGAGGATTGTGGAGTGGTTTTCGAGCATTGGAGCTTAGCGCTTGTGCGTTGTGGTTATCTATTGTTTCTGGACTTGTGGTCGTATGATGTAGTAAGCCTGAGGCGATGCACTGAAGCTTGGTGCTTGGCTTTGACTAGTGGAATGGAATGGAGTGACTTGGCGCTTGGCTTAGTGGTTGAGGGCACAGAACTCAGTGTTTGGTTAACATGAATAATTGGAGATTATACTTCGGGATAATATTTTATGATTATTAATTTATTTATGTATAAGAATTTATTTTATAACGACTCATGTGTGGCGCGTTGGTGTTTGGTTGTTTCTCAAGGCTTGGGCGGTGGGTGGTCGTGGGTTCAAAACCCGTCTGCTCCAACAAAATTTAATCTAACCCAAATTTAATCTAATCCCTAAAATCATTAATTAACTTTAATTTAGATTAACTTTACACTAAACAAAACAATTAATAATTTATTTATTTTTGATAATTAATTAACTTTAATTTTATTTTTACACTAAATAAATTTAAATGTACCAAAAATAAATAATAATAATATATATATATATACATAAAAATTTAAATAATAATAATAAAAAAATTAAAATAAATTAAAATAATAAAAAAATAAGTGCGGGCACGCATGGATTCCACGTGCTCACCTTTCTTCCTCCAGCGCCCTCCTGACCTAAACCTAACTCTACATGTACTCTCTCTCGATCTCTCTTCCCATAAAACCTTACACAAACGTTGCCGCCTCTCCACTCTGCTCTTTCCCTCTTGGCAGGCTCGATGCTCGTCTTTGAGCGCTGGTGCTTGGGCAATGGCTTGTGTGTTTTGTGACTTGTATTTTAAGCGTGCACGAGCCCAAGTTTACCCATTCATGCTTGGTGTCTGGTGCGCTAGGCTTGGCACTTAGCTTTGTGTGTTGACTTGTGTGCTACTTCATAATCTTGGGTTCCTCCGGCTCTCTGAGTTCAGTTCAGCTCAGGTGAATGCAAGGATGGTGGTCGGGGATGCACAGAGTAAGAAAGATGGGGAATAGTAGTTCCTGAAGAACAAGTACCACTATCAGCAACAACTACTCTCTAACGAGCTTCAACTTAAAGCCTGACGAATCTTTCAAAAGGAGCTTTGGCGGGACAAAGAGGTAGAGTAACCAGGGTGGCGGACCTTATGGCTTTGGGCATCACCATGTAGGGCCCATATTTGAGGCACTGCATTTCAGGCCTGCATTTTGTTTCCAATCCGATGCTTCGTAGGGCTATCACTTCTTCTCCCAACCTTCACAGATAATTGAGCACAGGGGAGTCACATTCAGGCGGTCCCCACGAAAATAGCTCAAAGCTCAGTGCAAAATCGTTAGTTAATCCTAAAGCCAGAAAGTGATCTGTATCTTCCTAGCATCATTTATTTTCTAGCCATGCCACAGATGCTTCAAATGGTAGAGAAATTTTTGCAGCTTATGGGCATTTTCAAGCCGATTGCCAGCCAACTAGACCTATACCTGACCACTATAGAGGTCACAATGCATATATGCCAGAAGATAATGATATTCGTCGAGAAAGTTTTGCAGCTAATGGGCATTTTTATCTGTGGAGAATGGAGGCAGCTGTACAATATACCAGGCGAGGAAGCATTTGGTGCTCTTGACTTTAGCACTGGGATTTGGGGTTTGGCTGCTAGCTAGTTGACTTTGGTCGATAGTGCTTGGCTCAGGCTTAGGTCTGGGTTTTTTTTTAGGTCTAACCTGTCTTCACTTTCCTCATCCAGTCTATCGTGAAAAGATTTGGGATCATGCTGCTGGTTGCATCGTAATCTAAGGTGATTCCAGAACTTTTATTCTTTCTTGGCAATTTGCAAATTGTTCTTTTTCAGCTACTACTTATTCTCATGTGGTACATTCATTGAATGAGAATTGTGTTCTATGCTTTTCTTTATTGCAGTTAATTTCCCATTGGATCAAACTATTAAAATGATTACATTTTAAGCCAATAATATATTATTGTGATGAATATTTATTGTTATCATCTAAAAGGTTAGATGGCAAATATGTTTCATGTAATTATTGATTAATGATTGAGTTATTGACTCCATGCTAGTTGGGTAGTTCTATCTACCAACTAACTCATAAATCATGTAGGTTTTTGATAATGTGATAGGCATCGATCTTGGCACATGTTTATTGAGATTGCATTCCCTGGTAGTGTTTATTGAGCGAGCTACAAGCCGCTATCTACTATGTAATATTGGCAAGTTTAGTGAGAGTGCACTGTTATAGATTTATTATTTTTCACTATAATTGTTGACGTATAAATATATATAACTTAATTATAGTTAAGTTACATGGAAAGGTAATTATGGGTTGTTCATAATTAATTTTCTAGCTAATTAGATGAGTCATTACATTATTTGCTATACAATATTACTATACATTATTATTTACTATACAATATACCAGGTGTAAGGCCTCTGCTTCCTTTACATTTTCAATATGTATATTATTTATATTTATATTTGTGTTAAAAAAATTATGTGCTTGGCTTGTAGGTTAGGTGGAGCTGGAGCTTGGAGCTAATATTTTCATTTAATTAAAGGGTTTCAGGGTCCCTTTTTCCCAGGGTTGGAACAGTTCCAATTCTAAACTTTCCTTCTTACAAGCGGTTAGGTGGGTAGGTGGGTAGGCCCTGGTCTAAGTTTTTAAACTAGGGCTCTGATACCATATGTAGGGTTCTATCTAACAGATCCTAGAATTTGTTAAATAATTAAATATAACATTTCTATTATAATTTGTTCAACGGAATATCATCAGCAAAATAACAGTTTATAGTTTATGACTCAGCAAAATTCAAAATGGGCAGCATGATTTAAACGATATATTAAATAATATACACGGCATAAATAACATATTGAAACATCATACGATCATGAACATGCCATAAAAAACAAGAAAAATACCTGTCAAGTGATTTGTTTCCCAACTCTGTTTGTCCAAGCCCAAGTTTAAAATGTGTCCAAGCTGAAACTGTGCCCAAAACCGAGTTTTCCTCCCTGCCAGCTAGGAACAGAGCCTTTATGGCTACTTAGCTCTAGGATTCTATGGGGATTCCTGGCCCCTGAGCCCAAAACCCCCAACAACCTGGTGCCCCCTGCAATGGTTCACCAAAACTCCAAAACCAAACTCCCCAAAACCAGAAAAATATCCAACAACCAAAAATATAGTCCTCTCCTCCCAATTTTTCATAATCATCTCTCGTAAGCCTCTGCCCAGACATATCTCCCCCATTCACTGACTCCCTACCCTCCATTAATTACCTTATCCTCCCTTTTATTACCTTATCCTTCCCTTTATTACCTTATCCCTCCACTCCATGCTTCATTCCCCCCCTACATACGTAAAGTCTTATATTAAATAATTTAAAGTTATATTCATCCATTTAATTCATTACCCAAATCTTTGAATGTGTTAAGTAATTAGTTAATTAATTAATCGAAATTTATTAAACAATAAATAAATAGTATTATTAATTAATCATTACTTAACTAATACACATTAAGACAGTTAATTATTTAATTAACTATACTTAATAAACCCTATGCAACTATTTAACCAGGGTTGTTACACCAATAATGTGTCAACTACTCATCAAATATGACTCATCAATATGTAACAACATCATCAACTATACACCTCATGTATGTGCGCCAACTCATCAACTACTTGTCTCAACCATGTACTCAACATGTACCACAAACAAAATCCCTCATCAATTTCATCATCCAAATCTGATTTATAGCTCTGTAATAGACCTGGTGTATATGATAACATTCCTGCAAACCTTCCTTAACTTTAAAAACAAGAGACTAGCATTTTCATCAAACTTTTCTTTAGTCTCACATGCCTAGTTTTGGATTAGTCAACAACCCTAACTTGAAGTAATCATAACTTTGAACCTATAATGTATAAAGATCTGAAACTGATACACAATGTTCTTCAATGTGTTTTATGCAATTCCTCCAAAAGTCACTACTTCGAACCTCTCAGAAAAAGAGTTATAGAAAAAATGGCATACCTTGTTGAATTCTGACTCATTCTAGAGAGTGACCTTATAGAGCGTGCCCCGCACAAAATATTTGATGAATTGATCTGAAACTCTTACAAAGTATACTATAGACTGTACCCTAACCAACAATTTTTTTCTCACTAAATTTGGATCTGTTATGAATAAGTTATGACATTTTTACCCGAAACACCTGATTTTGACTAGTTTCAGGACTGACCACAAACCCTATTCTCCACATAGTGTAACTCCCAAAATACAACGAACCACAAGATGAATTTTTTACGATAGATACTTGGATATGTTTTCTCATGTGCATAGAAATTTCAGGATCTAAATCACAATACAAATTTTTTTATAGAGAAAATGGTGAGATGAATTGTAAATAACATACCTTAGAAAGCACCATCAAAAGAATTCATCCTTCCTTGCATTTCGGCCTTATTTTCTTCACCTTCACTCAAAATTCTGGTTTACATATACTTGGTTACCTTAGACACATATAGATATTCAATATGATCAAGTGTGTTTCAAATGAGAGAGCCTTTCCTCTTATTTATACTCTCCAAGTAGCTTCCTTAAAAACATCTTCTAGGTCACTTGACCCACTTTCCTTATTTTAGGGTTGGGTCCACTTCTA
>ML776670.1:3055466-3069431 GCA_009831015.1 Picea engelmannii | reverse complement strand
TCTCATAGGAAGAGATCTTAGTACCTTTTGAACAATTACAGATTCTTCGATTTCTTCTCCCAATACTATGATTGCATTCACTGTTTCATCGACTCGTAAGAAGTAGGCTGCGATATCTTCATCTTCCTTCATTTTTAGTTGTTCGAACTTACCTCTGTAAGTTTGAAGCTTTGTTTCTTTGACTTTTGAATCTCCTTCATAAATATTTCGAAGCTTGTCCCAAATCTCTTTAGCAGATTTACAATGTGCAACTTTGGTGAATACTGTATCTCTGAGACCATTCAAAAGTGCATTTATGGCTTTGGAATTATTCTAACTGAGTTTCAATGTTTTTTCATTTGTTGGTGAAACTGCTGGTGCTGTGTATCCATCTACAACTGATTGCCAAACTTGAAATCCCTGTGCCTGTATATATGTCTTCATCCTTATGCTCCAAAAAGCATACTTATGTCCATCAACCTGTGGTATTCCATTTTTATATGAGTTGGTACTCTCCATGATCTACCTTTCAGTGGTTAAACTGATTTCTGAAGGAACCTTCTCTAATACCAATTGTTGGATTACTTAGAGGGGGGGTGAATCAGTAATAGCGTAATTATAATCCTTTTTCTTTAAATGTTATATCAATGTAGAATTATTATCCAATAATGAGCAGTAAGAAATAAACAATCACACACATACACGATACACCGGTGTTTTACGTGGAAACCCAAATTGGGAGAAAACCACATAATTCTTTTTCTTATATGTCTTGAATAATTACATTCATTGGAAGCACCAACTTCCTTTGTTTTTGAGCTGCAACTGGAAGGAGGCTCCAATCGCTAGTTTCTTAGGCTACAACCTAAGGGAAGCTCCAACTCCCCAATTCTATGGCTACAACCAGAGGGAGGCTACAACCCCTAATGTTCTCCGACTACAACCGAAAGGTAGCTACAACCACCTGTCCTTGCCCCGTGCTACCACCCTGAAGTAGAAGTAGAATGATGGAACCATTGTCACACTATCACTGTGAGATATACCATTGTAAACCTGTACCAATAAATTCGAACCATGCATCAACCATGCATCAACCTGTACCTCAACCTGTAATCAACCTGTACCATAAACAAGTGCATCAACCATGCACCAACCTGTAATCAAACTGTACCATAAACAAGTGCATCCAACCATGTACGAAGTATATACCAATCATGTGTCAAATACTCATCAAATATTACTCATCAATATGTACCAACATCATCAACTATACACCTCATGTATGTGCGTCAAATCATCAACTACTTGTCTCAACCATGTACTCAACATGTACCACAACCAAAATCCCTCATTAATTTCATCATCCAAATCTGATTTATAGCTCTGTAATAGACCTGGTGTATATGATCACATTCCTGCAAACCTTCCTTAACTTTGAAAACAAGAGACTAGCATTTTCATCAAACTTTTCTTTAGTCTCACATGCCTAGTTTTGGATTAGTCAACAACCCTAACTTGAAGTAATCATAACTTTGAACCTATAATGTATACAGATCTGAAACTGATACACAATGTTATTCAGTGTGTCTTATGCAATTCCTCCAAGTTTCACTACTTGGAACCTCTCATAAAAGGAGTTATAGAAAAAATGGCATACCTTGCTAAATTCTGGCTCATTCTAGAGAGCAACCTTGTAGAGCGTGCCCCGCACAAAATATTTAATGAATTAATATGAAATTGTTACAAATTATAATACAGATGGTACACTAACCAACACATTTGGTATCAGTAAATTGGGATCTGTTATGAAGAAGTTATGACATTTTTACCCAAAACACCTGATTTTGACTAGTTTCAGGACTGGCCACAAACCCTATTTTCCATGGAGTGTAACTCCCAAAATACAATGACCCACAAGCTGAATTGCTTACCAAAGATACTTGGATATGTTTTCTCACTTTCATAGCAATTTCAGGATCTGAAGCATTATAGAAAAAAAAGGTTATAACAAAAATGGTGAGATGACCTGTAAATAACATACCTTAGAAAGCACCATCAAAAGAATTTATCCTTCCTTGCATTTCAGCCTTCTTTTCTTCACCTTCACTCAAAATTATGGTTTAGATATACTTGGTTACCTCAGACACATATAGATATTCAATATGCTCAAGTGTGTTTCAAATGAGAGAGCCTTGCCTCTTATTTATACTCTCCAAGTAGCTTCCTTAAAAACATCTGCTAGGTCACTTGACCCACTTTCCTTATTTTAGGGTTGGGTCCACTTCTAATTTTTCCATTAAATTTATTATTGAAATAATTTATTTTGTATTCAGTTTGAATTATAATACACTCATCATTTCACTTTATTATTTACCTTTTAAAATCTCTTAAACCACTTTGACTACTTTGACCTTTTGGGGCTTCTAGATGACATATGAGGGTCCTCCAACTTTGTAAGGCCATAACTCTCAAACCATGAGGAGTTATGTGATGTTCTACATACCACCAGAAATTACATGATAAGCACTATCCATATAGGATATTTTTCCTGACAAATTCACTTTCCTTCATCTCGTTATTCCACAATTAAACATGGGTTCTCTTACTCCACAAACTGTCTTCCCATGAGGGATTTCACCATAAGGGGACCACTTTGGAGATCATCCTTATTTACTTCTTATCAACCATGAAAAAACAATAATGATTCATGTTTACATCAAACAATATTGGGTCCACTACCCAAACCTTTGTGCTACGGGGCTTTCTTCAAGGGTTGACATCAATGACAACCAACCTTAATCAACAATACAAGGGTGCACATGTCCAATGATAGTGGGGAGAAGAGTACCCATATCGATATGTATGCTTCAGAATTAGAAATATTTACTGTGATTGTAGATATTTATTTCCTGACTTATACTTATATATTATCTTCTTTAAATGGAAGAGCATGTAGCTCAGGAGGGTGAACTGCGAGATGAACCAAGTGGACAAGAAATTAACAAACCAAATGTCATAGCTACACAGACATGTAAAGAGAAATAGTGTAATGTTAATCGAAATAATGAATTAGTTTTTTCAATTATTTTTCAACATATCAATATGATCATTTTCGTTGTTGCAGTTCATGCCCCTCCATAGATGCCTTGCCACCCTTCTCAAGGACTTACCATAAGTATGGTACTTGAGCGCATGGAAACGCAAACAATAGAAGGAAAGGGCTCAAGAAATACAATGTCAAAGGATGATTATGATACCCCAATTGTCAATTTTATTAATGTAAAAAAACATAAATCAAAGAAAAATTAGATGTGTAAATTCATGACTTGTATTTGGATGTTTATCGATGTTTCTAGTATGAAAAATTGTTTATATGAATTACAACATTATGATTCAATGTTTATATGTTCATATGTTTTGATGACTATCCTAGTTATTCATGAATGTTTATATGGTTTCTATGTAAACAAAATCATTTGTTGGGTATGGGGAATTGAGAGAGCTGTGAGGGGGGGGGGGAGGGGCCATATAAGCTTCCACCTTTGTGTGGTTGACCTTGTTCAGTAGAGAATAACCTATTCACGAAACAAAGAGAAGTTCATTAAGGTGTGCAACCCCTTAAGTTTTTTCTACACTATTTTACATAACTAAATGCCTGTTTATTTTCTTATATATTATTTACTGATATAAATAATTTGTCTTTTATGATTCATGCAGGTCTTGGTGATGGAAATTCATCTCATGGACAAGTCTTATCAAGTTTTATGGGATAATGGATCTTTTGAAAGGACAATGATAAGTTAAGGGTTTTGACGTGTTATTTAAAGTAGGCTTTATACTAGTAAAAGTTCACAATCCTCTAGAAAGGATAGAATTGCAATTTTGGTAGACAAGCATCAATTGTTTTAACAAACTATGAATCATAGACTGTGGGAAAAACCTTTTTTTGTATTCTTACATTGACCAATACAACTATAAAAAAATTTTAGTACAAAATCTTAACCACACACACACACACACTTATGAACCCTAAGTAAACAAATGAGAGAAGAGAAAGGGAGAATATGTAATGATAGGAGTGAATGAAGATAATAATATGAATAATGGAATGGAGAGTACACTCTATCCTAGTTGAATGATACTTGCATCCAACATGTCTCATGCCATATTTTCAATCTCTCTCATTTGATCATAAGGGTATCTATAGGTCCTTAAGTTGGCAGAGATACTACATGGTGTAAGTTTAATGGCATGTTCAGAGATCTCATGAAAAAGGAAACCTTGTGGGAATTTCCTGAAACACCATGTCATGCTTATTGAAGTTATGTGTATCTCTAAAGGAACATTTCCTACTTTAAGTTGGGCTTCTATTCAATTAATATTAACAATAAACCAATTAACATGTTTTGAGGAGCTTCTCCATTTTATGTGAGCTAATCACTTGAATGGGTAGAACCTTTAGGCCATTAATTCCCCATGGTTCATGGACATTGTACCCAATGATTTAATCCATTGAATCCCCAAAACCACCATTTCTATAACAATGGTGTAAATGGAAATTGATAATTTGTAATCTACTTAGTTTAATGTTGTGGCATTTTCCTCCATTTACAATCACCACTTGAAAGTTTATAAATGGGTGTGTAACACAATTCAGTTTGTATACCATATTTGTGTTAATGAAGGTGTGGGTACTACCTAAGTCGATAAGGACTATGACATTTTGGTTGTTTATGTATCCTACAATTTTAACGGTTTTAGGCATGTCGATATCTTCCAAGCAATTCATCAATATGGTGTAAAATTTTGCTTCATTATTTAATGAGCACCCAAACTATTCTCACAGATCCTATTGAGGTTCCTCGTCATCCTTGTCATTATTCTTCAGGTGAATAGTATTTATTTGAATCATTTTTTCCACCAATACCATTTTTTATTACACCCAAAGAAAAATCCCTTAGCTCGTATCTCTTCCATTGCCTTTATTATGATTATGATGTGCTTATGCATTTTTGTGTTATTTAGAACATATCTATCATTACTTCAGGCGATGGATCCTATGAGAGACTTATGTTTATATACATTATTAGACTCAATATAACAAGCTAACTTGATGGATTTGACCATAATAGTTGGGACCTATATTCTAATTTAAATGTTGGGTTTCATCATTTAAGCCATGAAAGTAAAGGCCCTGTTAGAATCTAGATATGCACCTTTATTTTTTAGGCACTAACTATTGAAAAAGTTGTAGATCCAAAGGTTTTTCTTCTATAACATTGCATGAGAATGATGGGGTCCATTAAACCTTGATTTTTTCGAGGTTTATGTTCATTAAAAGTTTAAGCTCTCTATTGTTCCTTACTTCTAAATTAAATGGATATTTGTTGGATGATAAAGGCATCATCACATAATCTTTTTGTTGAGAGTGAAATGACAGTATGGGTATGCACTCTTAAAGTATTCATGCTCCTGTGAAACTCATCTATCATCCATTAGGATGATATTGAATATGGATGACCTAACCTGTCGTTGTCAATAATCCTAGCAAGTGTATGATCTAGATAATTGTCTGAGGTTTGTGCCTATTGGTTGGATGTCATTTGGTCATGTATGAACTAGCTACTTCTCTAAGGTCTGTACCTATTGGTTGGAAGGAAGTCATATGCATATGCGTTACAACTCTAAGTCCCTTTTATATTACTAAGGCCTATTGTCATTCGTGAAGCCTAGCATGCCAGCTACATACCTACCATTGAAGGGAAAAATAACTTATTAAAATTCATATTTTATTTATCCCTTTCATGTCATGAGTTTCTTATTGAATTGTTGGCTAGACAAACCAACAACAATATTTTGAAGCTCAAAAGGGTCACAACTTGGAGCCTAGAAGGATCATCCAAAAATATCTTTCCATATGCCAAATCCTCAGTGCCAATCATATCAGATAAATATGTTTAGCCCTACAAACCCATAATGGATTTCACCCTTTGTAATATCCTAACTTCAAAAATCTTCCCACAAGCCCAACACCTTAAGATACATTGTATTTTGTATATTTCTTAGGTTCATATATATTAGAGGATTTCTCTCTTTATGTTTCTCCCAAATTCCTTAATCATCCCACATACCTATCACTTAGTTCTTCTTTAGATTTTATATTATTTTTAGGTCCATTAAGTTAGGAGGATTTGGTTTTCTATGTACCCTAGTACAAAATCCACCTATATACTTGACTGATGAAATTATATTTATTCCATATTACTTTTGGGTCCATCAAGATAAATGAGGAAATTAAGCATTGCAACTCCCCATGCTCTCATTCCCCAAATTGTCAAGTGTCCTTATACGTTGTTGAAGGGAATAAGATGTGTTTTCATTTTCTTTGTAGGACCTTGTTTGGTGGACATATTTGGAAGAACAATCCTAGCTTGGGCTTCCTTGGGGATTGAAGCCCAGAGGTTGGATACCAGGGCCCACACACCGAATGATGATGACATGCCTTTGGAGGCCTAAGAGACACCTTGGAGGATTTCACCTATCCCCTAAGAGTGGAGGAGTTAGCGTGTTTCCTTCGCAAGATTTATTTTAGTCTAAGAGCCTATTGACCTGGAGTGGTGCACTTATTAAGTGTATAATATTCAAGTTGATCACCCCAAATTCATTCCACTATCAGGAGGGAAGAGGGGTGTTCCATAACAACCCTGGTTCAATCGAGAGGCAATTGCACATTAACAATAAATTTGGTTTTCTAAGGAATTTTTTGTTGTTGTGTCTATCAACTATAAGTTTTTTCTATCCAATAGATATCCCATTGTCATAGTACACCATGCTCAATAAAAGACTCACAATATTTTTAGCTCATCCACTCTTTTGATTGCTTACTAGATTCACAATATTTGACTTGCAAGTTTTGTTGAGATTATGTAAGCAATTTTCCTTTTCAACTTATGAGCGTAAAACCCCAAGTCTAAGAATGGATCAACGAATATGTTAGCCTCTAAAAATATTCCCATGTCGAAAAATCATTAACAGACTTCTTCAAAGATAACTATGTTTTTTACGATGCATTTTAGAAGTGTTATTTATTGATAATCATGTATTGTTTTCCATTAAGAAAGAATGTACTGCACATTCATCCATGTTGCACGAGGTTGATCATGTAGAGAACTTCCGATTACCATAATAACAAGTAGTAACCCTTTTTTTTCTACTATTGCCTATAATGGAATTGTTTCTAATTTGTAGCATTTGATTTAATGAAGGAACAATTAACTTTTTGAACATGTTTTAATTTGATGTTTTTGTAATGGATTTATTCTTAAATGCACAAAAGAATAAAATGGGCATAACATTTGGCTCTCTCAAAAATGATAATCCAAACTAGCATCGAGAATTCATCTCCGATTTGTTTTCCATACACAGATAGTTGTTTTTCTTTTGTTATTGCATTGGTGTTCTATACATTAGTGATTATTCAAAACATTGTTGCCTATCAATTTTAGGTATCTGTCAAGGAGTTCTTTCTCTGAACATGGTGGATGGAACAATACATTGTTTTCGAGATCTATCCACAATTTTAGCCATAGGGATAATTGGTTTGTTTATTGAACTGAAATCATATTTAATGAACTATTGAAGCATCAACCTTTTAAAATATTGCCTTTTGTGTATACCCTCACAAATATCTATATTTCCATCTTTACATGGCTATGGTCGTGCTTATTTCTCTGCGACTTCAGATCATACATGCATTGGAGATGGAAGTTCTATTGTTGCACGTGCCAGACTACCTCTACAGGTCAATGATTATGTTTTTAATTTTAAATACTTTTGATGAAAAGATAATAAATACTGAATATACCATTTTTGGCTTGACTCAAAGCATTTACCTTTTTTTCAGGATCTTGAATTTGTCCAGTTTCATCCTACAGAAATATATGGTGCAGGTTTCCTCATCACTGAAGGCATTGAATTCCTCATTGGATTACATTTGTTTGTAGACTTCATTGTCATTAAATGAAGAATGATGGCCCATGAAATCAATAGCATATTAGTTATATAGTATAGAACTTCATAGCATGCTTCTGATTGAATCAGGAATGTGAATTTAGACGATGCAAGGCATAACCAAATTTCTTCTCTAGCAAAATATTCTTCTTATGTAGGTTATAGATAATGGAAATGCATCTCAATAATTGATTGTGTTGATTAGTAAATTCTAATTTGGTTTCTTTAATTTGTCAATAGCTAAGAGAATAGAGGAGTTAAATCCTATGGACTATTTAATACAATCAAAGATAATAGTATTGGAAGTTTTCTGAGAAGAGGTGGCGATGGTGTCCCCCTTCTCAGTCCTTGCATAGAGTAGTTGTAGCAAGGTTGAGCAGTCCCTTCCCCTCCTCTATGGGTTAGTTTGGAGGCGAACTCGATAGAACCGAATTCCCTAAGGGTTGTTTTGAAAATGCAAAGAAGAATCCATGATTAGAAATCACCTCAACATGGGTTGGGACCCACTTGAGGGGTATACATCATATGAAAGGTTATGCATAGTTCAGTTTGTTATTGGGATATGGTCTCAAAGTCGACCCTATGTTGGTGGATTTCTATTAAGTAACAGGTTAAAATGATCTGATGATCTCAAGCATTGTGTTAAATGTTTCTTCATAGCTATCTTGTAACACCCTGTTTCCCCCAGTTTGTAAAAATAACTATATTGGCCAAGAACTGTGGCAAACTCAAAAATGTGAATGTGTGATGTGAATGGACCTTGTGAAAAAGGTCGATGAATGTGAATAATATTATGAATATATATATATATATATATATATATATTGCAGGACTACTGAGAGGGGATATGCTGAAAAGAGACCATGATAGCTGAAGAAAAGTGGTGGAAGGCACCTGGAAAGGTGGCGTTAACTTCCACCGAAACCAATACCGTATTTTGACTTCACTGGCCCGGATAACCAAGAGTGGCTCGCTGGCCCCGAATTAAATGACTCGCCAGGATTGGTAGGTAAATGGATCCTCATGATTAATGAGGGATGGGGGGGGTGAATTTCCCATCCGTAGAGCCATCAAGCCTGACCAGTGTGAGGTAAATCACACCACACACAACCTCGCAAGAGGAAAAAGGAATGACAGAGAAGCGAGAAGGGGGCAGACGCGAGGTCAGGAGGAAGGACTATGGAGATATGCAGAGTGAGTGATAGCAAAGAAGGGGGAGAGTAGCCCTCGTTCTCGGTCACTGACAAACCGAGATGCAGTCTCGCAGCATCGTGGTCTCAGCTCGAGGGTGGATAGTGGTAAATCCATTGGGAGTCACTGAGCCTACGGTTGGGTGGAAACGAGCACCCCTCTCAGCAGTTTCATCACCTCTGGTGTTATTTCTGATAAGTGTTATTTGAAGTTAATGCCATAATCTCATGTTCAGTTTTATGTGCTTGCAAATAGTTCTGAATAGAAGTGTTTGCCTAATGTTTGACTTGATAGAATGGATGCCTGTGTATACTTGCATGCCATAGTTGTTTTATGCTCAAATGATAAAGTTTGGGGCATGAGTTCGCTCCACCGAGAATTATCTTATTTGCTTAGTTTCTCGTAATATTCTGGGAAGGCCCTTAGAGAGTACTATTTTCTGAGAATTAACCCATAAACCCTGTAACCATAATGAACCTTACCAGAGACTCGATTAAGATTAGGGATAATTGCCCGAGAACCATTTGAGGGTTCATGCAATCCGGGTCTAGAACCCTTATGCAAGAAAGAGTATCTTTCTAAGGTCTCGGTGTCATGGGAGCCTGAAGCTCCAAGAGTTTGAACTTCATGATTCAAGCTCAAAAGGGATAGTGAGATTAAAATATAGAAAGAAAATACCCTATCGCTTGGTAAATGAACGGTCAAAATCCTTTCAGGAATACCCCAAGCCTGTCAACACCGACGGATCTAGAGAAGGAGCGTAGGCGTTAACACCTTGCCCTTTCAGCCTTCGCAAATAGCGATGGGATCCTGGATCGTAGATCCCAAGGAACCATAGAAGATCTATAAGCCATCGATCTTAACCTTTACTTAGGCAGGAGAGTGAACTCGACTACGTCCCAAAAGTCCCGAAGACATTGGGACCTTCCATGTTGGAGGACAGGTGGCAGAGATCTGACCATTTCGCGTATCGGGGATTCATGAGTTTGGAGGTGGAAGATCGGGATCTTGGAGTCAGGAAGTCCCGAGTCACGAGATCACGAGGTGATTTGTGTTGTTGATCAAAGAGGAAGGAAAACCGTGGGATCTGACATCTCGATACATCGCGTATCAGGGATTCGTGAGTTTGGAGGTGGAAGGCAGGGCTCTTGGAGTCACAAAGTCCCGAGTCACAATATCGTGAGGTGATCTGGGTCATTGATCAAAGAGGAAGGACAGTCGTGGGATCTGATGTCTCGATACATCGCGTATTGGGGATTCGTGAGTTTGGAGGTGGAAGACCGAACTCTTGGAGTCACGAAATCCCGAGTCGCGAGATCGCGATGTGATCTGGGCCATTGATCAAAGAGGAAGGATAGCCATGGGATCTGACATCTTGATATATCGCATATTGGGGTCTCGGAGGTTGAGGGGAATCAGTTTCGACTGTAGAAATCCCGAGCTTGTGAGTTGCGAGAGCTTGTGCAACACGTGGCACGTCCGCTTGGTGGGACCCAAGTGGTTGATAGGTGGTGTAACGATAAGGTGCCCAGAGAGAGCGAGAAGTGGTGACAGGTGGTGGACACATGTCATTTGGAATGGGAGTCAACATCCTATTGACTTCTCATACTTCGGGTTCTCATAAGAAAGGAGCATAAAGGCCCAACAACTCAAGTCGCAAAGTTGTGAGTTCCGAGAAGCCCGGAAGGAGTCAAACCTTCTCTGACTTTCGCATCTCGGGGTTTTGTAAAAGAAGGGCCCAAAGGTTCAACCTCTCAACTCGTGAACTTGTGAGTTGTGAGCAAGGCAAGTAGTTAGCCCTAGCTGGTGGTCATTCATGGAGAGTGATAATAAGGAGGGGCCATACCATATCAGAATCTCGGGTATCGATGATTGGTGAAGAAAATTCAAGGGTCTTCGACTTGCGAGTCACGAGGTCGCGAGTTGTGAAAGGCGCTTGCATTTAGGCATGTATGTGGTCCTATAGAGATAGGGACTAAAGAAAAGGGAGCTAGTGCTTTGTCATTAAGTGGCGGGTAGATCTAGATGGCTAGAATCTGTGCGCCCAGATCTACAGCTAGGGTTTCATTCCGAAGCCCCCTCGCCATTCTACCTTTAAGATTGGACTCACTTGTATTGCTGAGATGCGAAACACGAAAAGGCGCCTGATTTATTTGGACTGTGGTCCTAACCCATGATCACAGGGAGGTGAACAGGGAAGAACTAGCCTACAGTAGGCCCCCGTAGGACTTCAGGGATTCTGTCCCTTAAGGAAAAACGAAAATTTTATTATTCCATAGTGGGTGTGTTACACATCTTTACACATGTCACACTCTAAATATTGTGAGTGAATCTTTACACATACCATATTTAGTTGATCTTAGTGCTCAATGCTTTTTAAAGAGATTCTCTGTATTCTTTTATCTATTTTAATACAAGATAAGCATGGTGCACTACTTGGCATTTATTTGTGCTTTTTGAGATATATTTTCATGCATATGTTGGGAACTTTCTCTTGACTGACTTTCTTATTCATGGATGAGGATTAGACCCATGAAAACTAGGTGTAATCTTCTGGACAAATTTAACATGCTTTTAAGGTTTTTGAGGTGATGTTTCATGGAAGATATTATGGGTCTTGAGATATTCTTGGATAATTTTTTGGATGGTTCCTCTCTTATTTACAAGAGAATTAAATTTCAGAGAGATAGTGGGATTAGTTATTTTTTAGGCCTCCCGCTTCTTGCACTTGCACTTTAGTATTCCACATTCTACTCCCTCTCAAGTTAGATTGGACACTTGATCTGAACGAGATTATTCAACAGTATCCAACCCACCCACTGTAATTTAAAAAAAAATCCTTTCTTTTCCAACAGATATACCCTGGATTATGTTCGACATTCCCTTCCCCCGTTTCATGGGTATGCTAGTATTACGACATGACCATTACCTAGATTTTGAACCTTTTGGACATTGTTTCAACTCTCGATCCAATACTAGCGCAATCAAATTGGTTGATTGTAACATATATGGGTTGTACCTATGTGCCCATGTCTCAATAGCTTGATAAGAAAACAAATATTAGGCCCATGAATTGTATCCTAACCTTGGAGTTATAGAAAGAAGTGTTATTTTTATCAATAATTGTTTCTTTTCTTTGTAGGTTGACTGATCGACATAGCCTCAAACTAGCTATATTCAAGTGCAGATACACAATCCTTTCGGGCATAAAGACTGGAGTTTGGGGAATCTTCGTATTCAGCGGCATGACCTCAGAGGAACGGGAGGAACAATCCAACCTGGCTACCTTCAAATGGAGGGATCCTGGAAAAATCAATGCAATGAGTTCACAAGCGCGAAAGTGGGCCTTTATATATTTGATTTCTTGATACCACATACCACCATGAACAGGCTCATAAATACACAGGTTCATTCCTCGAGCATATATGATAAAGCTATATTCAATTTTTTTTTTTAAACCTACAGAAGGCGTGGCAATAGCGACATAAGTTCGTCGCAAGCCATTGATGAATTTTTTACTCTGCCAAGATTTTTCTTCGCAACTTTCCACGCTTTTTTGTCGCAAGTATGCCATCTGTGTCATAAGTGGTTGGTGGGTTTTTTCTTTGCCATGATGTTTCGTCGCTATTGCCATGATTTTTCATCATAAGTATGGCATATGCATCGCAAGTTATTGGTGAGTTATTTATTTTGGCATGCTTTTTTGTCCCTATTGCCATGATGTTTCATCGCTATTTCCAACGATTTTTAAGGTAAACCTATATTTAGGATGTTGACACATGGCGGCCTTATTTCATCGTTTTTTCCATGAATACTCGGTGCGTGGAGATAGCAATGAAAAAAGTTCCATGAAAAATAGTCTTTGCCTTTGTGGAAAGTGCGACGGATATGTGTGGCAATAGCAACGAAAAACCGTGGCAAATTTGGTCATATGTAGTAGTGATTGGGCTATAGTTTGCCAAAGGAAGATGCTTGATTTGATTGCGAATGAGGGTTTCAATTACCAAGTGTTTGCCTTATGACATTCATTGTTGGAAGGGTGTGTAAATGGATGGAAAGTGGTATTGTTCTTGCTACTAGAAGAGAATTTAATAATGCATGATCCAATTTGGGAACCTATTAAACAACTCATATTCAGACTTGAGAATAAAATCATTTCTCCTATAAGGATAGATTGGAGTGAGATCATATGTTTGGATTTATTTGTCCTATGCCCACCTTACATTAGAGTACTATGCCTTATCCTGCCTATTCAACACATAGTACTTGATTATGATTTGACTTGGTTTAATCTTGGCCATCGCTTGACATTGAGTTGAATTCATTGTGTTGTTCATCTAGTTGGTCATGGATATACATGGATTAAAACCTTCTTTGATTATCATCTTAGTCATGGTGGTTGTGGAAATTTTTGGTTGTAACCACATTTTAATTACATAAGATATAGATTAATGTAGACATGGTCTTTGGGTTCAAATAAATTGATATAGTTTCGAGCTCGAGCTTTCTATTATAGAGTGTTACGACAAAATCTAGCTCTCCCATATGATGTAAAGTCCCAAGCATCAAGAGGATAGTTTCTACAAATCAAGAAGGCTCCCCATTGTCACCTTAGTATCTCTTCTTCTCTTCTTAGGTTGGATGACGTCACCCTGCCCCTCGCGAGCACGGTCGCCCCACCAGGACCTTCACAAATCCGCGGCCCGAAGAGTTGACACTCTTCCTCCCCCTTTCGGGGTTTCGCAACCCACAGTCTCTCTCACACACGCTTCCCCCTTTATAACT